>SDVV010018209.1:0-13812 GCA_016164225.1 Gammarus roeselii
CCCCCCCCCCCCCCCCCCCTGCACAATGTCTCGTTACATGCAGTCGCCCCGTGATCATGCTTCTTTTGCACCATGTCCCATTACCTGCAGTTGCCCCGTGATCATGCCTCTCCTACAAGATGTCTTATTGCCTGCAGTCGCCCCGTGATCACGCCTCTCCTGCACCATGTCTCATTGCCTGCAGTCGCCCCGTGATCACGCCTCTCCTGTATCATGTCCCATTGCCTGCAGTCACCCCGTGATCACGCCTCTCCTGCATCATGTCCCATTGCCTACAATTGCCCCGTGATCACGCCTCTCCTGCACCATGTCCCATTGCCTGCAGTCGCCCCGTGATCACGCCTCTCCTGCACCATGTCCCATTGCCTGCAATCGCCCCGTGATCCTCCTCTGCCTGCTTCCATCACCCCCGACCACCTGCCACTGTCAGTATCAGCATGAGGACCGATACTTGTGCATACATCGCAAACAAATGTAAATATAAGAACTTGATCGATCAAAGGGAAATTAACGAACGGAGTTTTTTAACACAAAAATATATGATTTGTAATTTAATTACTGACATGTCTTCGATCTTGAAGTGGCTACGTTTTTGTTTTTAGGTGGACGACCTTTTTTAATATCAGTGCAAGTTGGAAATTTCAAATATTGAAAATGCTTACTATGTAGACATTTGTGCTGTCATCATTAGCGCCTCAATGTACACAGTACAGTGCACATTGAGAATTGCACATATGTAATACCTAAAGTTCTTCCTTTTATCTCTACCTGGGGCAAGCATGGCTAACACACCATAACCACTAAACACTAATCGGCGGGACCCTTGTTATTCTGTCTTAACTTCTTAATTAGGCGTGACCACGCGTCCTAACGGATGGACCTTTCTGTGTTCATCTTGTTGCCACATGTCCCTAATTCACGTCGTATTTCAATGTTTCTGCTAATGTTGTTGAATATAGAGCGTACAAAAAGTCAGAGAATCGGGATAATCCTAATGCCGAAAATATCATAGCGGAAAGACGAATTGAAGCTCTCAGCACAGTGAACTTTTCACCCGCCGAAGTTATTAAATATTTAGATAAACTGAAAGTCGCAAAATCTCCAGGTCCAGACCAAGTTCATCACAGAGACTAGTAAAAACGAAATCGCCTAACATTTATCAAACATTTTCACCCAACCTCTCACAAATGGCACCTGACCCTCTAAATGGAAAGAAGCCTATGTTACCCCAGTTAAAAAAGAGGGTCAAAAAGAGTCCCGGCAATTACCGTCCAATGAGTCTCACCTCATTAATTGGCAAATTGATAGAAAGTTTGATAACGGATAAAATCACAGAATTTTTAGAATCAAACAAACTGATTGGCGACTCTCAGCATGGTCTTATACACAACCGTTCCTGTCTTTCGAACCTGCTACTTTTTTCAAGAATATAATGGAAATCCACGACACAAAACCTCCAATCAATATCATTTACCTTGACTTTCAAAAAGCATTTGATAAAGTCCCTAACAAGCGCCTAGTTTGTAAATTGCACAGCATCGGTATCCGAGGCAGCTTAACAACTGGACCAAATTGCTGGCTTACGGACAGACGGCAGCGAGTTGTACTTGACGGAGCTTTCTCCCCCTGGAGGTAATGTCACAAGCGGCGTGCCTCAAGGATCCGTGTTAGATCCAGTTCTCTTTACAATATTCAATAACGATCTCGATAGCAACGTACCCTCAACTCAAACCTTAGCAAGTTTGCAGACGACTCTATGATAGGAGGAAGAGTACAAATTGAAGTACAGTGTCAGCAGATCCAACTAGACTTGAACAAAATTGTTGATTGATCGAAAAGTGACAAATTTAATTTAATGTTTACAAATGTAAAGTTATGCGCATAGGTCCTCATAACTTCAAACGCGAATATTCAATGTCCGGAAAGAAACTCATTCCTGTCACCGACGAGAGAGATTTAGGTGTCATCATTAGTAACGACTTGAAACGTAGCAAGGAATGTAACGATGCCGCAAAGAAAGGCAAAGAAAATGTTAGGTATGATGTCCCGCACCATCTCGTACAAAAACAAAGACAATATGCTCAAGTTATACAATGCATTTGTTAGACCGCATCTCAAGTATTCCTTTAAATTTTGGTCTCCGTATCTTAGAAAAGACGTTATTAAATTAGAGAAGGTTCAACGCAGAGCTACAAAATTTATCCCTTCGCTGCGGAATAAATCGTATGAAGACAGGCTATGTGGAGTCAAAGGCGACATGATTGAAGTGTAAAAGATTATGAAGGGTTAGGAAAACGTCGACCGAACGAGCATTTTCACTCTAGATACAAACGGAGTGACTAGGAACAATGGATACAAAGTCGTGGGGAAACGTTTCTCAGTCGACATCACGCGCAACTTTTTCACGTATAGAGTTGTCGAAGAATGGAACAAACTTCCTGCGGAGGTTGTGAACAGCAATACAATCAAAGCATTTATGTCTCGGCTCGATAAGTTCTACATAAATCGCCGATAAACAGCTAAACCGTTCCCTTTCTTGATGTTATAACAACAGAAATGGCACATGAAGCTCTTTAAGACGTTCTACTTCAGAACTTGCTATCAAAAGGCAACCTAGTTTGGACTGATAGGCCTGTTGTTGTCTTCCTACACTTGTAATTAGTGGAAATAATTTAAAAAACACATGGATATTCACATTCCCTCGCTTAATAGAAAAATGTCAATGACAACCACATTTGACTGAAGAATCATGCGTGAATTGTTAACATGCACGTTCTTTATATCCCTCTTTATTTTGCACGGTATGCAGTAGTTTTTGCCTGCGACCCATCTCGACAGAACGTCTTTCTGTGGCATACCGTCTAGATTAGCTTGCGGACATCCCTCGAAGCATTTATCTCTTTGATTCTCGTCTCCAGAGTTGGTTTCCTCCTTTCTAACAGCTGTTTATCATGTCGACACGTTGCCTTTGTACGTACATAATAATGACTTCTTTCTCTTGGACAGTCGCTTAAAATTATTTCGGACCTCCTCAAATTTTATGCATCTACATAATAATATCTTGAACAAAATGGGAACATTTTTCACATAAATGTCTTGTTTCAATGCACTCTTTTCAGTTACACAAACCTGACCATTTAAATACACTGCTGAAGCAATCCCTGTCACTGATCTTGATCTCTACTTCACACTATCTGACGTGAATGTGCTGCTATTAGATGAAACTATGGATGATGATTGATATGCTAGGTTGATGAATGTGCAATTGTTCTAATGCGCTACGATGATAACATTAAGGGATTGCGATTCTTTTCCATACATCAGTCAGTTATTGAACAATAATAGCTGTTCATTTTTGTTCTGAGATAGTTTAACAGCCTCATTTACCGGGAAGGGGGGAGGAGGCATGCATGACCAGGGTACACTAACACTACTGGGTAAAACTGATAATTTAATACGTTACGTCAGAATCACGTGGTCTGCCGTCATGACCCCGCCCTGCCTACCAGTGACGTCACTGGAGCAACACAGCGAATATTAGCATATCCAGGCTAGTCATTTTTGGTTCGTAAATTTTTGGTATTCAAGTAGCTTATTTTTATTTAATATATTTAAACAAGCCATCATCTTGAAGAACAGGTCTCCAATATTTTATATTGGTCACAATTTTTGAGCAAACACTAACCAATTGATTACAACAAATCACTTTATAAAGGTGGGAAAACGTTTTTTCTCAGATGGCTGAAACGACAAGTTGAGACTTTGTTCACTTTTCGTGTGTGTTTCTTGGGTGAATACTTTGATTACTTTTTGTACATCGGTCAGTGGAGATAATTGTAAATCTACGGTGACCAGTGGTAATTTTTGACAAAATCCAGTATAATTTAATTTTGCAATTATCAAATTTTAGGTCACCAACATTCTTTTATCGTTGCATTTATCTGGAAGCAAGGCGTTTTTCATGCCTTTAAAAAAAACTCATTAAAATGAGCCGAACACATTGGCGCGTTCAAATTAAAGGCATCCTGACGGCCTGTAGCCAGCAGCCACCGTTTCCTCATGGTGTCAGATTAAAGAAACCTAAAAAACGAAAATTTTATTCTCAGAGACAACCTCGGTTCCTACAACCGTGCACTGCATAGCATGGCACAATGAAACTAGTCGCTTTGAGAGTTTAAGTCACAAATAAATGACAACACCGAATGGCGTTTTGGCACCAGTGACACCAAAAAAGCAATCACGCGGAGGCTGCCATTGCATGGTAAAAATCGTTGTAATAAAATTAGCAGCATAATTAGCAGCAGGTGATAATTTATCCGGCTTACCCTGTAGTGTTGGTGTTCCCTGTGCATGACACAGTCCCGGAATTGGGATAATATTGGTTTCTTTTCGGTGTTTTACTTATTCCTTTGACGACAGTGTATACGGTTTGAATTGTTTTACCAACAGTGTACGCCAGTTTGGCTCAATGTCGTATTTTGAATCTGTTAGAAGTAATTACGTATGTTAAAACTGTAATCATTGTACTGACTTAGTCGTAAGTAAAATTTTTGCCTTCTTTCACTACAATTGATAGGTACAGCGTTCATTCCCCCAAAAAGTTTTGAAAGTAGATTGTAGTCTATTCGTCCATAGAGCTCGCTGCCCAGTAAGTATTCCTTTAACCTTTCTATCCCAAACATAACTGCAAGTGCCTGTCTATTGTGGCATAATCTTTTTTGGCTGATGGGAGTGCTGCGAATTGGTCAGGCATGAGAGGCTTCTGTGCTTCTGGAGTAGGACCGCTGCTGGGTCTCTATTACTGTCGTCAGTTGGCAGTTTCAAGATGCTTTGTCCCTATTGCTGGCGTCAGCTGACAGTTTCTAGATATGGGTCAAATAATTTCAATAATTTATTCTTTCTATTAGCATTTGTATCGTTTCAAGGCATGTCAGGTAGTATTTTTTCCAGTACAATTTATTATTTTCGCTCAAGTAGGCGCACTACGGTGCAAATACACTTCATTATTTGGTACGAATCAACTGCCTAATGTTCTACATAACTCTGAACATCTTTTATATTCGAGGATCACGGAATTTCTGTGAAGGCACGGACTCTCTCGGGATATGGTTTCGCCTTGTCGCTGGGAATCACATTTGACCTATCGTTCCTTGAATATTCGTAAAGGTCATTAATTATTTTTACACCGCGCCTTCCAAGGCTTTGAATATCCTTTCTAACACGTCTAATGTTTGTTATGTGTTTTGCGCCGAGTAACGTGTTTCGGGAACGATAGAGAGAGCAGCACTTACGATAGGTGAGAAAGAAGTTGGAAAAGTCTCTCTGGAGTATTGATGACGTGTATTTCTGATACTCCTCATTTAACGGGAGTTTAATACGCGTTTTGTTTATCAATACACGAAAATCATGCTTGTGGTGTCTCTGATGCTCCCTGACAAATAATCTGAAGTTAGCATCAGGTACGTTATTGTTTTCGTGAATACGTTGATCGTTAATGCCTAACTGCCGAACAGTCCGTTTTGAGATGTCTGTGAAACTGGCTCAGCAGGACAGGCCCATTCAAAGTGATCCAATCTTTCAATTATTCCAGCGATTTCTCAATTTGTGAGTTCTTTCATTGCACATCTGTATCGGAAAGGTGCACTTCTTAGAACAACGTTTTGCAGTCATTGTCTACATTGATTTTAGCCTTATGTTGGACACTACCTTTCTAACTAGACGACAAAAATAAACTACTTTTGTTGAATAATCCCTCCTTTGTAACCTGTTTAATTCAGGTGGATTGCTCGAAAAGATTTACTCTGAAATGAAACTTTTTAGATAACATCTTGCAAACAGTGGTGACATATTGTTGTGTCTCCACGTAAAAGTATTTCATTTTTTGTCTTTAAGTCTTTACGCTTTGTTTCATTCCACTGCTGTTCTGATGGAATTATTACCGTCATCTCTAGCCTTCTGGTTTGTCCTACACTCTTTGGCACTATGAATACTCCGTACCATACCTTAATCAATATGCTAGCCAAACCACGTATCCAATTGAAGCACCTGTGCTCTCCCATTTAACACGCGCTACTATTAATGGCGAGTGACTGGATTCAACTCACTCCATAGCATATATTTTTATTGAAAAGTTATTAATCCGACTTCTGAATCCTTAATAGCCGCTGTGTCGTGCTGCCGTTCGGCTTGGTGGCTGTCCCATTGTCAACCCAGGTGTCATCTCCGATGCCATCCCCTCTCCGCTCGCTGCTGTTGTTGCCGTGATGCTCTGAGTCTCTGGCCCCTGGATGAGTTATTCCTCTTGTTATAACTGTGCTGAGCATGCTCGGTGATGCTATGCCAGTTGCTAGTTGTGTGTTCGACTTTATTCAGGCTATTTAGCGATTCTCGACCAATTGTTGACTCATACTAAATTTCTGGGGTCATGATTGTTCCACTTTTATGTTCTCCTGTAGACTGTATTTCTCTGGCAGCGTGGGATGCTTGTTTACATCTATATGATTTGCCCTGTCAAGCTCATTTGTATAAGCATAAATTAACATGCCTTGGCTATATGTCTCATTTTTTTTGCATTGGTTTTACCTCATTTATAGCGCGAAGCAATCTTTTGCAATGTGTTCTCATTGACCGTGCACCTGATGCAGTCATGGTTCCCTTATATATGATGGGCTTTGCCGTCCATCCTGAATGTCCTTCTGAAGCGTTTTGTGTTGGAATTTGGACTTAGGGACTGTTGCTAATTGTTCAACTATACTCTTCCTTGCGATGATGTCGTTCACGTCCCCCGCTATCTGTTCAAGCTGCTCTGCTCGTGGCAACGTTTTTTCAAACGTGTTTGTGGACCGTTCGTTGCCATGCGATAAACTGGTCTCCATACTGAGAACTTCTACAACTGTCTTTGTACGCGCATTGATCCCCAAATGTGAGTGTTGTGGATAACTTATGATCGACCCACCGTCCCTATTTTCGTCATGGTGAGTGATACCAAGGCATTGAAAGCTTACTTCTGCGTTGAATACATGGCCATAAGTTCGTGTCAGTGTATGTTGACGTATCGATGTTTTCCGGTTTCCTCTTCTGTCAAATCAGTAAATACACTTCAAGGTTAGCATGACCTCATTAGTGACGTATTTTCTTGTTCGTCTTTTTCTACTGCTTTTAAGGCTCCGTAGTTTGAAGCGCGAACTGGAGCAGGAAGTCTTTGATGGCTCCCTAAGGGGAGTGGAACATCCGTTACGCTTGGTTGCTGTCTTCCGATATTTACATTCCAGCGATGCACTTTTTAAAAGGTCACGACGTATTCGACACCGAATTTTTCACCTCGTCGCCCATATATATTATTTGGAATAAGGGTGGATGACCTAAGTACCGAAATGACTGATAAATATTTATTTACAGGCATCATACAAGATAGGTAGAGCCGGAAGCAGGAAGAGTGTATGTGATAGCACACCATAACCGCTGAACATCAATCTTCGTGACCTATTGCCTATGTGTCTTAACTTCTTTATAAGGTGTGACAACGCGTTCTAGCCGATGGATCTATCTGTCATTTTTATGTAACCACATGTAAGTTATGGACATTGTTCTTTATTGTTTTTCCATAATTAAACGGATCAACGAGCGTATAGTAAAAGTTTAATGTATGAAATATGTGAACATGACTTTATGTTATTGTTTTACTATCATGTGTTTATCAATATCTATGCTATTTTTGCTGCTAAGGAAAAAATCTCCTGAGTTGATAAATTTTCAGTATCTGAAATCTTCAAATTTACCTTCATTAGTATTTACGTTACTATTGGTCGATTTAGTTTTCTTTAAATGAAAAATGCTAAAAATAATTGAACTTGTATTCCAACTTTCGGCAGCAGGGAAAGTATCGCTATTTTTAAATATAAGCATTGGATGATAATTGACTATCTGTGAAAATGTAGTATCGGTGCAGTCAATAGCAATTGGTCTTCTAACTGCTCGCCGAGGGCTGACATTTGAGCGGCTTATCCTACCAGTTTTATCCCCGGACTTCATTGACTTCAGTCATCTAATGGCAATAATTGGACAAGGCGCCTGAATGTTTGTTGTCGGACACAGAGACGGACACTGCACAACTGACGCACCAACATTTGAAGTGCGGGTAAAATGTAATGCCGCTCGTTATCTTAGTTAGTGCCTGATAATGGCAGGGTCTGCATGACTACAAACACGAATATAAATGGAATATTGCGTTACTTTTTTGAACAAATAACAGGACACGAGATCTTAGTGTTGTTAAGAAAAAATAGGACACGAGATCATAGTGATGTTAAGAGAAACAGGACACAAACAGCACACGAGATCAAAGTGTTGTTAAGAGAAACAGGACACGAGATCGCAGTGTTGTTCAGAGAACTCGACGCCCCTGAACACTCGGTTTCATCTTGAATGGTGAGATGTACGTCCACAGCAGTGGTGGTTCCAACAGTCTTAGTGTCACGTCCACAGCAGTGGTGGGTTTAACAGTCCGAGTGTCACGTCCACAGCAGTGGTGAGTCCAACAGTCCGAGTGTCACGTCCACAGCAGTGGTGGGTCCAACAGTCCGAGTGTCACGTCCACAGCAGTGGTGGTTCCATCAGTCCGAGTGTCACGTCCACAGAAGTGGTGGGTCCAACAGTCCGCGTGTTACGTCCACAGCAATGGTGGTTCCATCAGTCCGAGTGTCACGTCCACAGCAGTGGTGGGTACAACAACCCGAGTGTTACGTCCGCTGCAGTGGTGGGTTTACAGTTAACAGTCAGAGTGTTACGACCACTGCAGTGGTGGGTCTAACAGTCCGAGTGTTACGTCCACTGCAGTGGTGGGTCCAACAGTCCGAGTGTTACGTCCACTGCAGTGGTGGGTCCAACAGTCCGAGTGTTACGTCCACTACAGTGGTGAGACCAACAGTCCGAGTGTTACGTCCACTGCAGTGGTGGGTCCAACAGTCCGAGTGTTACGTCCCCTGCATTGGTGGGTCCATCAGTGCGAGTGTCAGTGTAGGAAACCCTTGGAGCCCTTCCGATTACCCGCTGGACACGTCGTCTTATTCTGCTGTGTACTGCCTCATGTTTTTCAATATCTGGGTGAAAAATTAGATCTGGGGAAGCGAGACTCACCTATCTCACGAGTTGGACTAACTTAATAACCACGTTTGACAGACGCTTGTGAACTCTTCTGAATATATTTGAATTTCCTCTGAATGTAATAGCAACTTGTTGTTACAAGCATATTCTTTCTAGAACTCTTTCTCCTGGATTAATTTCTTTTTTGGCCACCCGGTCAAAGTTTACAAGAAATGTACACAGATGGTCAATTTTTTACTCGCTGTAAAATGTCTGGCTCGGCACTCGCAAGACGAAGTTCAGCGTCAAACAATGCACGGCGAGTTCCTTAATTAGTTCTAATGAGGGCCCAGATGAAGCTAGGTTCCGTGTTGTTGTTGTTGTCAGGCATGAAGTGTGTCGTAGGTTATCGTTGCCCACTCTAATTCGATTCCAAACACTGTGCTTCATCATTGAATTCCCCAGTTACTTGAATGCTTACAATCCCTTACAGAGCTGTTTGAAACTCTTCATGACAAAGAGTAGGAACACGTGAAGGAAATAACCGATTCATTTTTGCATCGATCTACCGAATGAACGCGTAGTGAGGGTTCTAGGGTTCCATTGTTGAAGCGGCCTCCTCACCACGTTTTCCTAACACTGGTTTTCATATCAAGAGTCGAGCGCCAGCATTTTGCGAGGAGACAGACTTCACTTTGATGAACGGCAGGCATCATCAAGAATACCATTTCTATACCCTTAGGTGTATCAAAATGCCTTACCATCGTAAATAACATTAGCGATGGGCGCAAAGTTTGGCCGACTCGCGCAAATGAGCGAAGTTTGTGAGTAGTGTTCAGATTCAATGATTGAGGGGTCATGTCTTGTTGCACGTCCTCAGAGATGCGAGTAAGGCTTTGTCAAGCAATAAACTGAATGAACCGCACCCACCCTTCGCTGAATGCAACGTCCAATTCGTTGCAGTATAACTTTAGTTGTAGATCCTCGCCTCACACCCTCCTTGATTTGCGAATGTTTCAAGTTGTCAACTGCTTTTAATTTTTCCAATATCCCGTTTATTCGTTGTTTATGGAGTCATCCAGAGTTTTTTGATGGCAGGTTCTGTGCATAAAGCGCAGTTGTGGAGTAGACGGTGGCACCATGACGCAGTGTTTCAAGACCAAACATTTAGCGTGCAAGTGTTAGGTCCTGAAATGCTCATTAGTCAAGGCATATACTTTGCAACCCCAGCTTCATAAGCTAGTTTTGTGCGGCATTTTCCACACCCGTAACCGCTGCACTTTTTTCCCTGCCCTAGCCTGTGCCCAGCCTCCAGAGGCATCGCCCTGGACCGTCCCGATCCCCCGCCCGTCTTCCTCCCCCCCACACCTTCTAGAGTGGGGGGATGCATAGAGCACCCCCGCCCAGTGCGGCGCGGGGGACCGGTTTGGAATTGCTGGCTATCTCTTTTTAAACCTTTGGGCAGCCTAATAAAGTTAAAATAAATTGCGACTAATTTGTCCACATACAACCTGAGTTATTTTGATGGTACTGCGTTGCGGCTACTGCCCGCCGGGGGCACTGTATTACTGCTGGCTAGTTAATACGGTATCCGAATTAGCGGCCTCTCGGTCCAAATGACATGAAGGCCGCCTGCAGGCTGAGAAATAATACAGGCATTCACACATGAATATGATCGATAGTGTCATGGTGAGCGACCTCTGCATGAAGGTTGACCGATAGTGTCTCATCTGATTTGTATGCAGGTTAGAGCTAGCGAGTTTAACCGATAAATGCCCTGTCAAGTCGTGCCCCGTCCTAAAGCACGCTTCTGTCATGATCCGCAGCATCTTTCTCGATCACATTGCGCCGCCCTCAATAGCGCTGTCGTCTTCGTTGTTTGTGTTTGAAATAGTTTTTGAGCTGATTCGGCCGAGCATTGGCATGCACTGATAAGTCCATTTATCGCTCCCGTGCTGATATGTGAAGACACAAATATTACGTCCCCCATGGCGAAATAGTTGGTTAGCCTAAACAAACAGCCCACTATCGCATTTCATCAAGCATTTCCAATTGAACTTGAACAATTCGAATGGTAATGCCAGCGCTTTTAGTAATGATCAGGTTCTACATTTTCATAAGGAGTTGTTGGCCAAACGCTGTTTCCCCTCCTTAGGGCCTGAAATTTCGGCCATGTGTATGCAGTCCCATCGTCCGTTCTTGCATCGCCCTATCTGTTTATTGTTTCCGTCCTTTGGTACGATGTTCCTCAGGGCGAATTGAAGCCATTTCAACCGCCCAAGCTCGCTCCTCCTCCTCAGACAACTGGTCTACGTAGGCTGCAGCTTTTCGCAACACGCAAGCATGAACCCGTTTCATTGCCTCATTATCAAGCGTCTCCCATGCTTTTCTTGACTAGGCCCTACACAAAACCCGACTCCTCCTCGGGCGACTGTGGCCGGTTGGGTCCGTACGCAAGCTGTCTTGAACACGCCCGCGTCAGTTCGTCTTACCCTAGCTGTAAGGTTCAGTGCGCGCTTTTAAATTTTTCAATAGCTTGTATCAAGGCTTTGTTTTCTTGATCACCTTATGAACTCCATTCCGCCCCCTCCACATTCCCCGCCGTCTCTTCTTTTTCACCTGCCTCCCAACTTCTCTCATCCATGGGACCAGCCTGTTCGGGTAACTCCGATTGTGAAGTAATAGCATGGACTCTTGGCTTGATCAAATCCTGCATTCCTTTGCGCCTACACTTCAGGTTTTCAGCAAAAGAAATTGCGTTCAATTTATATTATTCACATCGACATTCTCGTGGTGCTTGTGACACCATCAATAACTCACATTATTGAGTTCAGGCGATTGTCAATAGCGTCGATGCGCCTTTTGACTCCCGAACAGGTTGACCGCTTGTCTTCTACTGTCGAATGTCTGATTCTTCTCTCTTGGACTTTCCCCTCCACTGGAGCTAGGGTTTGGGATGCTGTTTTCATTGTTCAATGATGGTAATGTGTTGGCCCAACTCTGGTCTAGCTCAGTCTGTCACTTGTGACATTGCCACCATTGCTATGCAGCTTACGTCATCATGAACTCAGATCAAGCCTATCATAAACTTGATTGACTTACGAACAAACGTTCATTCTTTACCTCGTTGAATCCACCAGTTGATACTTATGTAAATACCGTGGTAACTTCCCTAACAATACCATGGTAACTTTCCTAACAATACCGTGGTAACTTTCCTAACAATACCGTGGTAACTTTCCTAACAATACCGTGGTAACTTCCCTAACAATAAATACCATGGTAACTTTCCTAACAATACCGTGGTAACTTTCCTAACAATACCGTG
Organism: Gammarus roeselii; assembly: GCA_016164225.1. Taxonomy (NCBI): domain Eukaryota; kingdom Metazoa; phylum Arthropoda; class Malacostraca; order Amphipoda; family Gammaridae; genus Gammarus; species Gammarus roeselii. The sequence goes on from SDVV010018209.1 coordinate 12,410, forward strand.
GTAACTTTCCTAACACATCAATTTTGTCTGTGGTAATGGCTGGTGAGGCCTGCGGTTGCCGATTCTCTCCTCATAAATGTAAAAGGTGGGATTATTGTGTATATTCCAGTGAAGAATGTGTTACTTAGTATGAGGTCATATGCTGATTGATACTCCGCACGCTCTTCATTACTTGCATACAAATCAACTGTTTAATATCGTTCATGCCGTCCGGCACAAATTCACCTACTTCTTTTAGCCTCCCTTCTGAGTCTACTTTACAGGCAGTTGATCGGAATTAGCAATGTGGTAGCTCGCTTAGTCCACCCCATCCCAAAAACTCCCGGAAATAGGATCAGCCCATTCCAATAATCACAACCCCCCGCTCTCCTCCCCTTCCCGTGGCTGTCGACCTCAGGAAGGTCAGGCCCAAGTGCGCAATGCACAGCCCGGTGTGTTCCTTCTAAGATCTTCCCCGCTGTGGCGCAATTTACGCCCGCTGTCCGCCGTTTGTGTCGCGCGCTAATTGCCGCTTTCTGGCGACTTTGCAGGTATGGATCTGCTGGGGGGAGGCAAGGTAGAGCTGTTGGAGAATGAGGAAACATCGAGATTTCGCAACGTACTAAAGGCAATCATATTAGACACTGAACAGTCTTCCAGCTCGGATAGGCAAACATTCAAGTATGGAACTCATTTGGCAGATGTTGAAGAAATACTAGGAAAGTTTGAAAGAGGTCAAAGTAAAGTATTATCCGTGCACAGTATCCCCATGGAACACGTGAGTTCTCCGCTAACAACTTCTACAATTATAAGACCTTTCAACTTAACCCCTCAGTTGATTTTGTTTGAACTTGAAAGAAACTTCCTGCTTCTTTTTTCCCTCTGGTTTGCAGGGCGTCGTGGTACAGCATTAGAAGAATCTGAGCACCACCTGCAGGCAGTGCAACTCAGCACACCGTTTAAGCCGTCTTCATTTGGCGTAGATTTGTCTCCAAATAAAAAACGTCTGCGTAGAAGTAGGCTCACTACAAACTTGTCTCCATAGCAACGCCAAGGAATATTTTTAGTTAACACACTTCCAGCACAATCAAAATTTTGGTGGACTAAGGTGGCAAGCAAATGCTATATCTGGGATGGGGAGTGGACTTCTTACGAGTGGGATGGAGAGTGGACCTCTCACGAGTGGGATGGAGAGTGGACCTCACACGAGTGGGATGGAGAGTGGATCTCACACGAGTGGGATGGAGAGTGGACCTCTCACGAGTGGGATGGAGAGTGGACCTTTCACGAGTGGGATGTAGAGTGGACCTTTCACGAGTGGGATGTAGAGTGGACCTCTCACGAGTGGGATGGAGAGTGGACCTCTCACGAGTGGGATGGAGAGTGGACCTCTCACGAGTGGGATGGAGAGTGGACCTCTCACG
>SDVV010018210.1:0-13811 GCA_016164225.1 Gammarus roeselii
GCTGCTAATACTGAAGTGTTGCCTCATGCTGGGAGGTCAGCTTTGACAGCGCTGCTAATACTGAAGTGTTGCCTCATGCTGGGAGGTCAGCTTTGACACCGCTGCTAATACTGAAGTGCTGCCTCATGCTGGGAGGTCAGCTTTGACAGCGCTGCTAATACTGAAGTGCTGCCGCATGCTGGGAGGTCAGCTTTGACAGCGCTGTTAATACTGAAGTGTTGCCTCATTTTGGGAGGTCAGCTTTAATAGCGCTGCTAATACTGAAGTGTTGCCTCATGCTGGGAGGCCAGCTTTGACAGCTCTGCTAGTACTGAAGAGTTGACTCATGCTGGGAGGTCAGCTTTGACAGCTCTGCTAATACTGAAGTGTTGCCTCATGCTGGGAGTTCAGCTTTGACAGCTCTGCTAATACTGAAGTGTTGCCTCATGCTGGGAGGTCAGCTTTGACAGCGCTGCTAATACTGAAGTGTTGCCAAATGCTGGGAGGTCAGCTTTGACAGCTCTGCTAATACTGAAGTGTTGCCTCATGCTGGAGGTAATTGACATAGAGAGAATTTGTAAGATAGTGCTTAGGACTCGTGGTAAATATTTAACACTGTTTTGATTTGCAATCATAATCCAATGACAGTGGGCAACAATTTTTTTTATTATGTTTTCTATGTGCAACATTTCTGTCTCCACTAATTTGTTTGTGACTGGCGTCGTGAATATAACAATTGGAAAAATATTCATATGTTTTATAAATGGGGATTTGACATTGTTTTTGATGTGAAATGTACTATAGCATTTACTTTTGGGTAAAGACATAAGGTCAACTAAATATTTTTGTCCGGTTACAGAACATACTTCAGTTTTCTTACGCAGTTCACAACATGACACCTCCCTAACGAAACAACCCATGCACACGTCCTAATATCGACTCATAGACCAGGTGAGAGGAAAGAGGCTGATGATAAAACAACCGTTCAATTTGTAACTTGGAACGATTTCTTAATATTTTTTTCCCCATAATATTTCATTATTATACCCTTACCTCTGAAAATATCATCCTAAAATTATAAATGCCACCCTTCGCTTTTCAACGGTTTCATTCGATTGTGACGGTTTCATCCTCGAACGACCAAATGGCATTTGCACGGCAACCAAAGAGTTCGAATGAGATCTCAACAGCAGATCACCGTGATATATAAGCAGAAGAACTGGGCCTTCGAACCATGAGATCGCCTGACCAGAGGCTCTATTAGGGCCGCGAGGCTCTACAATGATATCGCTGTTTGTTACCATCAATGCCAGTCAGCCGAGAACACAATTCACAATGCCCATTTCTAACACACATGACACTGATGACATGTGTTGCCGTATCGTACTTTTACCTCATACATCCCTTACAGTGATGTGTATATGAAATATTATCATCTATTATTAATTATTCGATGAATATGTTGCTGTCTATTAATTGATTCTCAGATAGAAGCTGTTATCAGAGAATGCACAACACGGACTATTAGTGACGGGTGTTCGGAGGAACCAATTCGATCGTAGCAGTGTAAATGAAAAAAAATGAATTTCATTTCGTTAGCTAAAATCAACGTAGTTTATTTGATATATAATTGCCTAAAAGCTGTATGAGACACACAAATACTTAGAGAGCATAAGTTAACAGCTGATAATTTGATATTAATAAATAAAAATATTCATGTTGAAAGCTTGGAAGCAACTATAAACTCATGCCTACGTTTTGACAGGCTCTTCACACGGGCATCAAAACATAAACTTTTGGAGTCCTCAGCTTGAAACTATTCTACTGCATATAATCTTGTTATTGACTTGGAAGAACCCTCGTCTTGTGCTTGCGTTCTAACCAATTTTTGTCTCGAGCTATAAAATCTAAAAACTTGAGGAGTCCTCACCTTCGAACTACTTCACTGCGACCGAATTTAGAGGCCAGCGAGACATTTTTTTTCAACAAATGACAGGTCTTTGTCTAAGGATGGAGCTCAGAACAAGGTACAGGGACGAACACAAGAGGAAAAAATCAAAATAGTTGTAAGTATTGAGATGTAGGAAACGAAAGAATAACTCTCTCTGTAAGTTAACAATATATATGAAATATTCAAAGGCAGGGATTAACCGATTATGTTATAGATAATTAGGATCATCATTGAGAAGATAAATCTTTTTAAAATGACACACCAAATCGTGTAGTGGCTGGGTTCAATGGCAGCTCGGCACTCCAATTTGTGGTAAATCCCTCTAAGCTTGCGTTGTTATAACATGAGTGTAATTGCTACTGAATTTGATGCGATAATTTGCTTGTGATTCACTGCACAGAATGTCGACATCATACAAAAAAAACATTGGTAGTTTACGGTGGCTTCTGAAGCCGTGCTTGTACTTGGTGCCTATTTCAACGTTGTAAAAAGACCGCAATGATCGTTTACGGTGACTCTTTTGATCATGTCCTTGTACTTGGTGCCATATTTTTCCCCAAATATTTCTCGTGCGTATAAAATATCGAATAATTTCCATTTTCCCTTTAATTCATATCACGCACTGGTGAAAATCTGAACCCCCTTCCGCCAGCTCTCTTCGACTTCCCAACAGATGCTACCATCCTCGGTTATTTTGTTGTTGTGGCTGATTGTTGTAACGGATCCTAGGCACTTGTAACTTTACAACTCAGGTCTTGTTCACTTAACCAACTGAAAATAAGAGGAGGGAAAATAATTCAAAGTTGTGTTGGGGTTCGGTTCTTCTTAGCCTCGTTTGAAGAGGGGGAGGGCGAAGTGGAGGGTTGCAGGCCTCTGTCATCTCATGATGGTTCCAGAAAGAACTGTTAGCCATATTCCTTGTTTCATCTTTATACAACAGGAAACGAGTTTGATTCAAAGACTTGGTTCTCTCCCAGTAGTGTACAAAAAAATTATGCATCCGCATTATTTAATTGTAAAATTCGTCTCGATACGCTGAAAAAAACATTTTTAATCACACTGCAGATGAGATACTCTTGAATATTTAGAAATCTTTGTTATAATTTTGTTTGTATTTGAACCGTTTAGCTCAACAAATTATTAAGACGTTTTCATGGTTGATTGCATAAACTGATATAATCGTAAAAACCTTCACAGACGGAGTAGCTGAACACAATCTACCTCAGACTGCGCTTCACATATATTGAACTAGCTGTTTTTCCTCGCCTCCTCGTTCACCTTCTCATTCCTTCTGCCCGAGGTTGTTGGCACCCTGCTTCGCTGTACAAGCAATGTAGTCGGTATATTTAGCGCTGTATACACAAGGTAGTCGGAAACCTGACTCTCTGCATACACAAGCTAATCGGTACCCTGCCTCGCTATACCCAAAAAATAATCGCCAACCTGCCCCGTTGTGCACATTGCACAGTCGGCACAGACTTGACTGAACCTGTAGCGCTTAAACACAAAGTCATTAGCAATTATTCTGAACAGGAATGTTAGCCCCTCGGGACGGAGATCTTTCCATCGCTTTTTCCTGCTGCTGATGAGCATGGCGAGGGTACAGCTCTATTGATGTTGGAGAAGGGGAATGTTGTCGGTTACTTACAACCCTGTACAAGGAAAGCATTGGGAATTGTTAACAAAAAGTCCATGCTCATGACAATCATAATCCCAAATCTTATTTTTTTCAGAATCATTTTCGGTTTTCTTCCGCCTTGTTGTTTGACGGAAGAAGAGCTCGACTGACAGGTTGGGTAGTCAAGTATGGGAGCAAACTCCGTAGACTTCTGGCATGTGTTTATTGCCTTGAATTTTTTATTTTCGTAATAACAACGTATTTATTTGTTTATGTACCTAATGCAACCTTATCTTCTACGTAAAGGAAGACACTGATACATGCAATCTCAATCGTGAGATGTTGGAATACATGACGGATGAAATGTTTATATAATATTTTGCATTCCTCGTTCATGTTGTGCTGCGTGACTCCGTCAGTTCAGTAAGATGCGCGATAGGAAATGTCTGGGGCTTTTCCCTCCAGGTCAGCTAGGTACCTCGGAGAAGGAACATTACAGGACATGTAGTCAAATTACATGGTAGAAGAAGGCTTAGATCCTTCTGAAAATATTGCTTGAAGAATTTCCTTTACAACGCCTGCCACGTTAAGAGCACTTCCAAAGTAGTTAGTGCAATATAACTTAAATTAAAACTCTTCAATAAATTGTTAATAATCATGCATCGCTACTCCATTACGGAAAGATATTTCTGGAATAAATAGCTTCTTATAAGTGCAAATGAAACCAACCTGAACTAATCCCAAACTCTCGGTAACTATATAAAATGTATTGATGTGCATTTGAACATGACAAAATAAAAGAGTTCATTGACTATTCAACTGATTAAGCTGACCAATACATTATTTTGCAATCTACAGAAAGGATGGATTATATGGTAGCTCAGCACTAATTACCAAGGACATGTGCTCTGCATCATCGTTGGCTTACTGAATATTCTTCCAGCCAGCCACACCACATTGCTCTTTGTTTCAATAATTTACCACCATCCAAGTTTGTGCCTAGCATTGCTACAGAGCTGCACCTTGACTATAATGTATGCTCTGAGGGGCCTTAATTGAGTTAGCTAAGTGCTGTGCAGTCGGAATAGTGTTTGCGGGTGAGGTATAGTCGAGGGCTTAATGGTTATAACGGCCAGGCTGTTACAAAAGCGAAGCCGAGTAATGGAAGAGAGCCTTAGAGACTACTGTGATGTCATGACCTATTTGGACTGAGCTTGTTGAAACACGCGGAAGATTTGTTCCTATGATTTCTTCTAAGCTTTGAATTTTACTTTTCATTGTGAGTTTAAATGAAAAAATTCTGAACTAGAATGAATTCATTTACTTGCTAAACGAATTTCTTTGTCTATATCTAACATTAGGATTACATTTAGAAAGGCGAGAACTCAGAATGCTGCGATTGCAGCCATATTTTACTACAAATCAAATGCAGTTTTCTAACGGTTATCAATGACCGGCGAGATTGTCGCCTGTGTAACGCCACTTGAATATAAAGTTTAAAAGTATAGTTGTCCGAAAAAAACATTTCATATTTAGGAGCAATTGAAATGTACTTCATGAGTGTTGCAATAATGCCTCGATTGTTGATTGTCAGGCCCTCATGCACATGCTTGAATTTGCGCGGCAACACTGAACGGCCAATTCAGTAATTACGCAACAGTTCCCCCGAAACAGTTTGTGGTCATTTGTTATTCATTCACTGTTTTCACCTACCATTTTCACGGCACCAGAACCACATCCAAAAACGTGGCACATTTTTCTCAATAATCACTCGCACGTTTTTGAGAAGCAGATCGAGGACCACTCAATAACTCTGCTGGCATCCTTCCAGTACGCATTCACATTTATTCGTCCCTCGGTGAGTCCTCTGAGTGATTTATTATTCACTGGTTTCTCCTTAACAATAACCTTATTTATGACACCTCTTTGGCTGTTTGAAGAGAGCTTCCTGGATATGGTTGTGACGACGCGTAACAGCTTCTGTAAACAAGGGCTGTAACAGTCGTCCCTCCAATTGCTCTGCAGCCAGCTCTGCAGTCTCAGTATTGATAGTTGTGCACAAAACTATTGTTGTATGGCGTGGCTTCTATGGTCCCTGGTTTCTTGTGCTCAATTTTATACATCATCCAATTATAGTGCGGGAGTTTGGATAATTATTTATATTCGCGAAAAAACAAGGTTTGGCTATTCAAAACCATGTATAGAATGTTGCTGGTTTTACATCATGTATGGTTTCAACACATGTATGGCCATGCGATCCCTACATATTTGTTTATCTCATGTCAATGTATTTTAGAGAGAGTTGTGCGAAGTCCATTCTTAAAAGTACCCGTCTCTGAATTTTTATTTCAATAATAAAAAAATGTTCCTTCTAACCATAAAACCATTTGTGTGGAAGATGCATCCACACGGATGCATCTTCATTGGAACCAATAATGAATATACTAAAATATCGTAAAAAGGGACTCCTTTCGACTATCATCAATCAATCCTGAGAATTTTCATAGCCCAATTTGCATTTAAAAAATATGGACTACGTAAAATCTTCCTTGTTCCATCAAATATTATTAAATAATTTACGCTTACTCTCCGACTAAAGGGCCCCTTCTCCCAGGAGGTCATCAGTAGTCCCATAATTCATGTATTTGCATGAATGATTGGCAATATTCAAGACCGTCTCTCAGAGATGTTGACTGCCAAGCAATGAGAATTAGGCGGAAGAGCGAGAAACGTGTCCGGAAAACGTCATCACCAACTAGCCTGAATATTATAATTAAGCTGACATTATTTAAATTGAACAACTTGAATGAATAATAAATATAATCTGATGAGCTTTACCAAACAATTTCAATTTAATAAACTTAATTGTGAGTCTTGGTGGCAACTCACGAACAGTAGATTCTGTTCGTGAGTGGCTGCGCCCAGTTACGGGACAATAGAGTGGCCGCGCCCAGTTACGGGACAATGCATCTGTTCATGAGTGGCTGCGCCCACTTATGGGACAATAGATTGGCCGCGCCCAGTTACGGGACAATGCATCTGTTCGTGAGTGGCTGCGCCCACTTACGGGACAATAGAGTGGCCGCGCCCAGTTACGGGACAATAAATCTGTTCATGAGTGTCTGCGCCCAGTTACGGGACAATACATCCGTTCGTGAGTGGCTGCGCCCAGTTACGGGACAATGCATCTGTTCGTGAGTGGCTGCGCCCAGTTAAGGGGCAATACATCTGTTCGTGAGTGGCTGCGCCCAGTTACGGGACAATACATCTGTTCGTGAGTGGCTGCGCCCAGTTAAGGGGCAATACATCTGTTCGTGAGTGGCTATGCCCAGTTACAGGACAATCCATCTGTTCGTGAGTGGCTGCGCCCAGTTAAAGGCCAATGCATCTGTTCGTGAGTGGCTGCGCCCAGTCCAGGGGCAATACATCTGTTCGTGAGTGGCTGCGCACAGTAACGTGACAATACACGCGATCAGTCTCTTATAAGGTTCCCAGGACATGAATCCCTTCTGAGGGAACAGATTATTGCCAGGGCTCTTGCCTCAGAAAAATGCCACTTTAAAATAACGAAATAACAGGGCCAACTTGAAGAGACATCAGTAAGCCTGGCTGGTTTATTTTATTAGGCCCCTTGGACGCATTAGCTTTAAGACCCCGTCATCTGTCCTACCAAGGCGGACCTGAGGTGAGACTCTGGGCAGGTAGCACGAAACAACCGGCCTTGAACCGACGGGTGAATCGAGACCTTGTAATGCAACCACAAGTATAGAGGGAATACACTAAATAAATTCACGGCGGGTAAAGCTCTCTACTCAACCACGAAGCCGAGACGGGATTTGACGGGCGAATGTGGCAGCAACATGCAAATGTGATGCAACAGTACTATCGGAGTGTGTCAGGTGGCTAGCTGGCAGCTATGCTGTCTCGAGTTATATGAGCGAAATAATTCAATAATGTGTCCAAGAAATAACATGATAAAACGCACCATAGGGTAGGACGAGCTTTGCAACCTACGACGGATCCTGCAAAATATTATTGAAAATTCTTCTCAGACAGAGCTATTTTTAACCACGAATATAAAGAGCACTCGGGCCTAGTGTTATCGATCGTGCCCATAGGAACATCATTCCCGCAAATGCTTCAATCGACTTTTGCGCACCAATATTACCGAGGATTTGGTACATATAGGAAACCACTGCGTTAGGACTGATGAGGATTAGCACAGTCACTATTAACTCGCTTGGGATTACATGCAAGCAACTGTCATTGGATCCTGGGAGACTAACACCTTGCAGTAGTCATGATCGGCGCCCACGCTGCCCGTCCGTGCGGTTCAGAGCATCGACCAGCCTGCTGTTAACCGACATCATAGTCAAACAAATGACTATCGGCAAGCGTACAGAGAGCTACGATGACGCGGACTATAGAATGCCAACCATGCACAGGGTAACGCTCCTATAAAGATGTTCAGCAAAATCCTGCAGGTGCAGGAAACAAAAAAAATCTGATTACCACGCCTCCTGCTATTGGTAAATACAGGCGATTGGTTCCCACTTTCTTCCTAGTGTCACGTGTTCAGATACATCATGTCATTAGGATGGCTAACATGTTATTTATCATGTGCTAGATATTGTTATTAGCTGAAATGAAAAACATTGCTATAAAAGAATCACTTATTCCTATAATCCCAGAGATGTATTTACCAAGGGGAAAAAAATTGAGTTGCTGTTTCTGCCAGAGAACAATTATTGTGGCGGCATCAGGTAATGTTTTATTTGCATTGAAAAGCAGTGGCGGGGAATCAAGCTCTTCAATGTGTGCATCACCTGGTTATAAATCCTAAAAAAAAACGTTTATTATCCCCTTTGATAATCCGGATAATAATTACTAATATAAATTATCCGGGACAGAAGATTCTCATAAGTCAGGCTCCTTGGGAATTACACTACCAGACATGACAGTTCCTGATGATGTCCCAACCAACACGCCGGGTCAATCTATTCCCAACTATTCTTCTCCAGTTTTCTCTCTCAAATATTGTATCCCTACACTCTACCCAAAGCAATTTAAAACCACCTAAGAGCGGTCCAGCGCCACCTAATGAAAAATCTTCCGAGGAATTAGAAAAGTCCCAGCTTCAAGCAACAGAAAAAAAGGTAAAATCTATATGGATTCATCCTCCTTATACAATACCCGGCATGACCTTCAATAGGGTTTTATGGAAATGGAAGGGTAAAAGGGCTCCCGTATGGAATACCTGTCATGTTATGTGGAATTATTATTTTGTACGGGTCGCTCGTCTTACGAAACATAGGCGGTTCTGAACTTACTCTAATGAATTGGAAAAATATGCAAGGAATCTCGATTTGGATAATAACGTCATAGATTTTTTATTCTGTCATACGTCTGTAGCAACAATTAACTGGTAATTATTCTAAAATAGGATGAAAATGAATCAAGCATTTATAGCTCAAACTGTTAGACATCTGTTGTTTAATTATCAAAATGTTAATAACCAATTTATGTAACTTTACCAAGTATTCGACTTAGATCATAAATCCATCGTTGGGTCTTTGTTCATTTCACATTAGGACACAACGCTTGCCTGATCGGCCCCTTTAACTAGATAGGACTTCTTAATGCACAAAACCACTTTCCACGCTGTCCATTCAGAAACTTGTCTCAAACTATTTAATGACTTGGAACCCAACAGTAACATTCTAGCAGTTGTATTAGAGGATGCCAGGCCGGCAGAAAAAGTATTGTAGAAGACATTTTCAATACATTTTTCAAATGTCATAATAAGTAAAACTTTAATCATTAACGTGAACCTATATATTTATTGCTGTAATATCTGACGATATATTAATACATATCAGACGTTGCCATACTCGAGCGGGTCATTCAATGAACACTGCACCTGATCTCCGTAACTTTGAAATCAACATTCACTTTCACTGAGGCCTGTTTGGCAGTCACTATCAGTTAGCATGCCGCCCGGACGGACGGACACTAAAAGATCCCAGGCCTTTCCCTCGTGTCCCAATTGTATTCCTATCTACATAGCTTATGCGAGCAACGGAAACTGCTCGAGCGAGGGTATGAGGGTTATCAATGTTGTTCGGGTGAGGGTAAGAGGGGGATTGATTTTACTCGGGAAGGGGGTATGTTGGCTTTGATGTTTATTTGGCGCCTGCCATGCCGTCCGATGATGCTGCTGCATCTGATGGCAATTATTCTCCGGTTACGGATGCTGGGGCTTTCCTTTTGAGGGTTAAGCGCTGCGGTAATTGCTTCGCTATTGCCTCAATGAAGCCACGAGTCTAACAAAAAAAAGACAATGATGCATGATGACCTTAATCATTCTAGTATGTTGGTCAAATATTCCGACAATTCCCTTTGCGTCCCCACGAACGCCGCACGCAGCACTTAACAATCCTTTTCCATTTGTCCATCTATGTTACGGATAATTTACAACGCGTGATAATTGTTCAGTGTTCACTTTGTCTGCAGAAAATATTTAAGTTCGACTTATCATTCCATACAATGCAGACAATGATGTATGATTATACCATGCACCTAACCAAGTGCATGCAAGGCTAGTCGCTGCCCAAATGCTAATACTGCACAGAGTTTCTGTTGATTTCTGGCCCGCATCTCCCGGTCAATCTCGCTCTCGATTAGCTGTTCGGTTCCGGTCGAGCCCACAAGAGGCCAAAGTACTAGCTATAGGCACGGCTGAGCATGCTGCGTGAACATGATAAATATAAACATAAGCTGTCTGCATGAACCCCACCACATGCAGGTCCAATCAACGTAAACTAGGAGTGTATTCTTAGAGTCGCAGAATAGAAGGTTGGTTTCGACGTCTCCCATATGACTTCAGATACCATTAAGACTGCTATGGCTAGGAGTCATTGACCGAAACAACAGTCATGAAGGCTGGGATGGCCTGAGTTTATTCAAGACAGAGAGAAGGGTGTTGGTAACGTCAGCGGAGGACGGTATGAAAGAATTTTAGGGAAAAAATAGTTGGGGAAAACAGAGGAGGGTTTGTGGGAAATATTTGGAGAGCTCAACTGAGAGGAGAGTTAGGGTAACAATATGGTGTAGGGGAACAATAGTGGAACCGCGTACATCAGTGGAGGACGACAGAAAAAGGTGTGGGTGCAACAAAAGGAGAGAACAATTGAGAGAAGAGTGTGAGCAAAAATGCTGCAGAAACACATGGAAATGTTTGAGGGCAACAATAGTGGTAAAGTCGTAGGTGGTAGATTACAAAGGGAACGGTTTGGGGGCAACAACAGTTGAGAACATCTGAAAAGAGTTCGGGGGTAACAATGTGTAGGTAATTTAAAAAAAAGGATGGCAACAACAGTAGAAGACAGCAGAGAAGGGTGGGAGGGCATAAAAAGCGGACGGCAACAAAGGTGTGTCAGGGAAAAAGAGCTAGGATAAGTGAACGAAGTGTTGGACAATAATATGAGCGATAAACAGAGTAAAACGGGATAGTAACAGTAGCGGGGACTACAGAGAAGTGATCATATGGGCAACAATAGTGAAAAAGTTATTAGAGAAGAAAGTGAGAATAACAATATGAGAGGAAACCACAGAGTGTGTGGGAGGTACAATAGTGTAGGACAGTAGAGAAGAGCATGGGAGCAACAATAGTGTAGGACAGTAGAGAAGGGTGTGGGAGCCACAATTGTGTAAGACAGTAGAGAATAGCGTGGGAGCAACAATAGTGTAGGACAGTAGAGAAGGGCGTGGGAGCAACAATAGTGTAAGACAGTAGAGAAGGGTGTGGGAGCAACAATTGTGTAAGACAGTAGAGAAGAGCGTGGGAGCAACAATAGTGTAGGACAGTAGAGAAGGGCGTGGAAGCAACAATAGTGTAGGGCAAAAAGAAGGCGTGAGGGTTTAGAGGGCAGCAATGTTGAGGGTGAATATAAGTGGTTTTGAGATCACAGCAATGGTGTGAGGGAATATAAATGGTTTTGAGATCACAGCAATGGTGTGAGGGAATATAAATGGTTTTGAAATCACAGCAATGGTGTAAGAGAAGATAAATGATTTTGAGATCACAGCAATGATGAGAGAGAATCTAAATGGCTTTGAGAATAATATTAGTGGAGGACCACAGTGCTGGTTGAGAGGGCAGAAATATTGATAGAAAGCCTATAAGGTCTCATGGTATCACCGGTAGAGATGTGTGTGAATGAAATAATAATTCGATATGATTAATGCACGCTTCCCTAAACCGATGGAAGAGCCTATATTTTTGATCATCAATTACTCATGGTGGTTGTGTTTCATTTGCCATTACTCAATTTCTCATCATTTGCTTCTCACAACTAAACCATATATACAAATATTTTATTTCAGAATATTCGATGAGGATGACATTGCGGGTTAGCAGAAATATTGGGTTTTGTAAAGTTTCCATTACAGTGGTGTAGTACCATGAAGAATGTTGGTCGGATCTTAAGTCTTTTAATACACCGAAGCGGTCAGTGATGATATAAATAGAGCAGAAAATCTTGTGCAGAATAGAGATTAAATCATGCTTTGACAACAGCTCATTGAGAATTGAACTCCTGGGGCAAGTTTGGTCAATGAACGTCTTTGAAAAGTCGTGCCACAATTTAAAATTGCAATTAATGGTCTGCACTGGAGTGCTCCAGAACTTTGATGTGGGGAGCCTGTGATGTCCGCTGTATAACCGGACTTGGTACTTCTGCGGCATATCCTGTAGCCTGTGAAACGCGTGACATGTTGTATCTTCCCCCGTCGACTGCAAGTGCACCTCTGCAAGCTCATCAAAAACACGCAACGACAGTGAGGAGGGGTGGGTGTTGTAGGAGTGGAACACAGCTAGTGCATCCAGTTACATGAACCGATGGTAGTGGCAGGTAATCAAACATAAAACTGAGTAATGACGACAGGGCGCTTTGATTCGAGTAATGTTACTCTAAGGCTCCACGAGGGCAGCTCTGGCGTCCCAAAACGCTCATGCATAACTCTAGTCGAATAGAAACCATGATAGTTAAACCAGGCTAGAGAGCGAGTGCGCGGCTGTCTTGAACATCGATCACGCACAATTGGACACAAACGTTTAATGATAAACTGATTGATGTCCATCGTAAACTCCTCAATGGACACGTATCAAAATGCGGTTCATTTCAATAGATGTACTAATTTTTTTCTCGAGTCTGCTAACTTGCTCATATTTTAGAACAGTGGTACTTCAAGCGGTTCCACTCACAGATGTATTTTAATTGATCGATCAGTCTCAGAAATAGTCAACACCACCCACTCCCAATCACTGATCGGTCTGTTTCAACAATTTTTAATCTCGATCGTTTTTTCGTTTCAACGCCATGCAGTGTATTTTAGAAGGACCATCTTCCTATTCTCCCGCACAGAGATATGCTTCAGTATTCTAAGCCCATTGTTACTCACCGCTTCTCCTTATGAACTTTATTTGACATTATTCTCTACTATTCAAATTTATCTCCGATTCTATTCACGCGCCATCTTTAACGTGCCGAACTACCGTTGAATTCAGTTTGAGTGGAAGGATTTTCAGGCCAGAATAAATGGTAGGAAATTAATGTTGTCTATCGCATCCCTGACTTTATCTGGAATTTATTCATTGAATTCGTCGGCCGAGGCCGTCCCTGATTTTACCGGCGTGTGGAAGCCAACAATCCCTTTCAGGTACTTCAGGGACATCGTTAGACTTTGTGTGAAATGATCCTCCATATTTTCTTCCGATTGAAAAATGCTCCTACCACAATATTTAGTTTTATTTCCCTTCAAATACCTTTTTTGTGTGCTTTGTTCTGTAATTTATTACACAGCGTCGGTCTTCATGAGTAGGCGTTATGTTGATCGACAAAGATTTTGGGGTGAAGATAAAATTCCTTCTATTTTATTTTTTTACTGTGGAGTGCGTTAACAAATGGCCCTGGTCGAGGCAGATGGCACAGGCTCGATTAGATTTTAATAGTTATGGATTTAAAATATGTTGGAATTAGCTTTTCATTCCTATTATAACAATATATTAGAAGAATTATTTTATCATGATGCGACAATTAAACTACCCACTGATTTATGAGCAGAAACGATTAGTTTTGTAACACCAGAACGACACATGAAAAGCAATGTCGAACATAATTGTAATAGAAGTGTTTATTCAAGTATAAGTCCACCAGCCGCTGTTGGGATTTAATTTACATCTGCTGACGTACATAATGTATA
>SDVV010018211.1:0-13811 GCA_016164225.1 Gammarus roeselii
CTGACTTGGGGCACCAAACCAGTTCCGGAACCCTCTGCCCACCCGCCCCCCGCTGCGCTTACCCCGTACGCTCGGTGAGTCAAGGTGCATGCATCGCGTCCTACCCCCGCCCCCGCCCACCAAAATGACTCTAGAATGCCGTTCTTGTACAACATCTAACTACTTACGTCTAACAACTATTGTTTCATCCTTAATTATTGCATCTTTGAAGTCAGGCAAAGTGAGTGCAACGATGTTCATGAAAAACTCGTCCTAGTGTCATAATGACTCGCTAATTGTTAATGAGAGATAATATAATACATTTAATGCTAGCCATAGTAAGATACGTAAGGGACCGGTTATATAAGACAACCATTGAAGGTATTATAATTATAGTTACCCATCTGCAGCACAGGCCTTGCACCTTCACCGGGTATTCTAAAGAATATGTTGACCGGGTGGAGCTTGTAGAACTGGAAGCGTACACATGCCGTGAGCGGGAGAGCTGTGTCTAAAGTGAAGCCTGTTAAGAAGGCCCCGGAGGTAGCATCATGACCCATGTTGCCGCTGGTATCAAGGACAGACACGAGGTCTTGACCCAGAATGCTCCCTGTAGGAAGGAACCAATGTACTCTATTTTATAAAAACCTTGCATCTGAAGATGAAAGCGAGGGCAGTATTTACAAACAACTTTCAAACGTGAGTATCTTCAGAATACTGAAGTGTCAATTGCGTTTCTGTTAGAGGAGAACTCTTCTTTTTGTGACGGGTAGACGACAGGTTGAGCTAACGATTGCCATTGGTTAGAAATTGTTGCAAATTATACAAAATTAATGTAAATGTATCTTATTTTTTTGAAATTATTGACGGAGTGTTCAAGATGACTAATATTGATAAGCGAAGTGTAGAAGCAGTCGAATACGAGTGAACTCATATGCACCTTGGTCTTTACAGGGTTAGTGCTCTGTCGAAAGCAAAATGAAGTAGGATTCTTAATTTAGAGAAAATTTGTTAAAAGGGTGAAATTATAAATAATTTTATCGGGGACTGAAGGAGTTACTCACCGAAGAAGCACGCAGCTAAGAGGAGAAGCGCAATCTTTTTCCAAGGCCTCGAAGGACATGGTACTTTATCGTACGGCATCCTCGGCAAACGCTGATTGAGGCTGGCAGCAGCGAGATATTTTAATTCCTAGCGCCTTTTTTTGGTTGAATTAGGATCGTAATAACTTTTCTTCAAAAATGTTGGTCGCAATTATGGCACAATAAGAAACGAACAGACGAGTACCTTCTGTTTATGAAATCAAAACAGCCCATTAAAAGTCTGTCGTATCCTTATCCACAAAGTAGTCGTACCCGAAAAAGTTATGGGGTAAAGTTGCGTGTACCTCGCACGAGATCCGAATCGGTGAGTTATCATCTCTGTGAAAAACAATACAGCATTGGGCGTCGGACTACAGCAATGATTTGCGTGCAAAATCAACCAAATTGAGAAGCAGAATCAGCTGATCTTTATTTGAATGCAATCTCTTAAAATATCGTTCAGAGTAGAGTATATTGTAACCGTAATCTCCTAGCAATATTATTCAAAGTAGAGTATTCTAACCGTAATCTCTTAATTATATCGTTCAGAGTGGAGTATTTTAACCGTAATCCCCTAATAATATGGTTCAGAGTAGAGTATTTTAACCGTAATCTCTTAATAGTATCGTTCAGAGTGGAGTATTTTATCAGTAATCTCCAAAATATATCGTTCGGAGTAGAGTATCCTAACCTTATTCTCCTAATATTGTCATTCCGAGTATTCTAACCGTGAACAATTGCCATGGTCAACAGAGTCAGGAGTTGTGCAGTGCACTCTGTATATGAAACACTGTTTACTATCTATAAAAAATGTTCATGATTTGTTCTCCAGCACTGTTTTGTGCTACATGAGCTTCAAGAGGTCGTTTAAGCTGTCAATGAGCTAACAGCTTCTATCGTCCTCTCTCCATTAGTGCGACTATCTTAGCGGCGACAGTCGGCACATTAGGCATGTTTATATCCTTCAAACACATGCAAGCCAGTTGTTTGTAACATTCTTCTCGCGCTGTGTAGCTTTCAATTTGTGTGTTCGCGAGACTTGACTCTTTGATTTGATCTCATTTTGCATTAGGTGTCAGTCGGTGCTATTTTTTGAACATATTTTGTATGCATTTCCACTCGCCTTTGTTTACTTTGACAGGGGACATACTATGAATAGCAGTGTTCTGAAGATGCATGTGTGGAACATCTTTATACGCACTCTCTGGAACAATTTGCAAGCATTTCTGCAACCGTTTACAGACACTTTTTTGTTCACATCAGAATATTCACTTTTTCCCATTAGAGAAATCTTCTACAAATAATTTCTGTACATCCCCTTTAGTCGCTCATTTCCCAGGGCTTTCGTAATAATTCGACTCGAAAAATAAAAATAAATTCACCTCATCATTCTCTGAAATCCTCGAACGCAAATTTGTGTTCGCATATACCCTGTTCATCTACGTGGCTATGTCTATTTGCTATACCCTAAACCTTGTTGAACTCTCAAGTAAAGCTCTGTGAGTGTTGAAAAGCTTTGCAATACAATTATAAAGATTTCCCTACTTTGTGGAATGGGCTGCATGACTGCAACCGAGTGTAAGATGTCAAACACTTGCGCTCTAGACCCTCAGTAATGGCAGACGCAAAGCTCTCCTTCCCTTTATAGGCAAGCCGGTGAGTAAGGGAGGCAGTATTGTTATGCCTCGTTCGTTCCCTCCTACCATTCACGAGCCTATAGCACCGCCGCTCGATCGAAGAAGGCGTCCTTCATTGCTACCCTCCAGCATTGCGTCGTAGAGACATTCATGTTTTTATTACGAATGTGGCCCTCGAACGATGTTTATTATTCACATGCAGTGTCGTTATGTGTTTTGTAGAGAAGAGAGCTTCTCTGGTAAGTTGATTGTGTGTAGTGAAATTGTGAATGAAATTTGCAACGTGAGAATTCGAGAAAAATAAATTAGTTGAAATTAGTTGAATAAAAAGTTCGGTACACCGCTGGGGTCCGTATAATCGCACATTGGACACTTTATTAAAGGTTTGACCGTTGGTAGCAGCACTAATGTAGAAGTCTAGGGGATCTAACACCAGAGCAGAAGTCGTTAACCCAAATCTTCCTCGTACCCACTAGCTGCGGCTGAAATTAAATATAAATTCGACGCTTGAACCACTGTGCTTCTTCTCAACTGTCGGAAAATATTTCAGTAGACGGTATGACTGAATGTAGATTACCACCCTACCCCACAAACATTCCTTCCTCAGATGCGGGGGTTCGTACCTACTGAGGAGAGCCTATATCACCCGCACAGATTCTCCGACAGGTACAGCATGTTCTGTAACGATGCCCAGTGTAAGGCAAAATTCTACACCTACATACTTCGTCTAAATTCAACTCCTAAAAATCGGACAAAGTATTTGGAAATGCATCTGGATAAGAAGAGTAGTGTTCGGCATTGACCTTGCCTATTAGACATTCATAACGATATTCTGCAAGGTGTATTGAATGTACGAGTCTCAATCATGAATAACAATTTTTGCAGATACCAGTAGGCAGCCCGGAGCTAATAAATGAAGTATTATGTGCAAGTACAGATGAACAGCAACGGCCTTTCTTGTTGCTCATAGTGTCAACCAGAACGCTCATGTTGTCATAACAACATTTTATTAAAAGGAATGCCAATAATATATATTTTGGCCATCGTCTTTTCTGCCTATCATGTTTTCTGTGATGGTGGACCATGGTCAATTGTGAGAAGGTGTCGTGGCTCTGCCACTCGTATTCAGACCACAAATGACCCACTACACTATGCCAGTCCCTGTAGTGTTGTTGCTTTTAATGGGACCTGATACCTCTTACTCGAACAGCCTTCTGCCATTGATGCGATGGCTTTATGTTCTAGATTGCGAGTGGGAGTGATGGTGAAAAGAGGGTTTGATCTCAGGAACAGCTATTCAAAGGCTCTTGGCGGAGGCTCTGGCGGATGTGTTGGTCAAACTCTTCACACTAAGAGAAATTGCATGAATGTCACACCATTATCCAATTTATGAGCTAGTATGTACAATAGACGATTAAAATTACATTTATTCTCGTATCGCCAACACGAAATAAACGGCGAGTAATACGAGCAGACCTTATAATAGTATATTAAATGGTCTTCGATGCAACTCGTCCGCGCACCTTCCAGCAAGTGGCAACCTTGTCCATTTATAAGGTTTGGTTGCAGTTGTGCTCACTAATTTTCGTTCTCTCATCAGTGCGTTTCGTCGTCGGTGACATTCGGTTAGGATTCGATTTAGGAATTTATGAAATTTTCCCCAGCTTTTATAAACACATCCGAAACACGATTAGGGTTATTTGTTGTGACAACATCACTTCACTGACACTCACGATTGTAATTTTATGTTGTATAACTTAGAAAATAACTCATAGACAACTTTATTTCTTTAGTTTTCTTTACCTGACTAGATTGCCCTCAGCTGTTGTTACACAAACAAGGACTCCGACCCATAAGTTAACAGAGCATCATCTAACGTCTATTTGCAGTTACTGTGCCGATAGCAATAACATTGTTAACATATCAACAAACAGCCTTACAGATTGGCATCACTCATAGGGCCACACAATTGAAGGTGCAGTTGAGTTACTGGACACACTCTCCTAATGAGTGAACACCTTGGGTAGTGGTGACGTCTCAATAAATGTGATAACTATAGACTCTTCAAGCGGGGATGGAATGGTTATCTTCCTTTATTGTCCGTCACGCAACCGCAGGCATCATTAACGCCCACCAGACAAAGGCGACCTACAGGTACCGGTGTGTTCACTCGGTATCGGCTTTGTACCGCTAACAAGCTGCTGCTACGTTATGCCGCGTTACAAACCGTTCCCAGGCGTAGCTACCAATGAGTTACGGATGATAACTATCCTTTGTCTCGCTCGACTCTTAATTGTATAACGATTCACTTCTAAAATAATGGCAGCGAACCAATCAAGAATCTCCTTCTGCGATGAGACTTACTTATAAACAAACAAATTCAACACAATAAAAATCTACATTTCAATAGACATGACACATTTTTCGAAGAGAGATCCAATATTACCTTACAATAGAGTATTTACAAAACGTTGATTCGGTTGTAATCAGTTTGATTGGTTGCTCCCTTACATTATAAAAGATAAATATAATTAAATTACAGTACAAGTAATTACCGGTTTGCATTGTATTCACAGAAACTGCCTTGGCGATACTCGCGAATAAATTCGATATCAATAAGGTGTCAACGTATGATATCAAGCGAGTCCTGGGATGTCTAAGTCGCCATGAGTTGCTGTTCAAAAGTGATGGGATATAAAAAAAATCATAGATTTATCCACTTCACTAGATTCTCGGTAGAATAAGGCACATATGTAAATAATTCTAATTGTCTTTTTATGCGGCAGTTTTACTAAATTAGGTATTGTAATTACGCCCAATCTAATTCAGTGAACGAGTTTGATTTAATAGAGATTGGCGCTGCGTTCCTACACCTGTGATCGGCGCTGTATTTCTACACCTGTGATCGGCGTTGTGTCTCTACACCTGTGATCAGCGCTGTGTCTCTACACCTCTGAGAGTACGGAAATAACGGAAAAGATGGTCGATTATTGAGATTTATTCCTACATCATGGCTCAAGCTCATAAATATTTTTTGAAATTCTCTACACAAAAGCAAGACCTCATTGCACATGAAGGGTCTAATGTCCAAGAAAGGAAATCAAACAGACCTGAGATTTTGCCGAAATGCGTGTATCATCCCATCCTTAGTAAGTACACTCTAAGAGAGGTTGCAAGCGTTGAACGGACTAACAACACAAGCGTTGAACGGACTAGTCGGCGCTTGACGAAGATCCCTGAATCCTTGACAAAGATCCCTAAATCTAAGGCGCCGTTTGGGGGTGTCCTGGCTTGGCGCGGTTGAATTTATACTACCGCTTACCCTAATTTTGTAGACAGAATAATATTCCGGGTAGTTTGGTCTGATTACAGCTACTGTATTTAATATTTCATGGATCGTCATATGTACATGTAATTCAAATTTCTTACTGTAATATATTTATGACGTGTATTTTAGGGACATAAAAAGTGTCCCCAGCCCAGTTGAATGTGAGAGTTCGTGCGCCAGTACAGCATTTGGATTATTCTGATCTGGTATTGCTCGCATTTTTTCCCCTTTTTAAATGCGAATGCTGGTGCAGTATTGCGAAATCTGTGTCAATTGTCAACGTTGAGGTATTGTTTTTATTATGAGATTGTAGCTAGTATACTTTAGATGAGTTCGTGGGTTGCGAGCTCCGTGGCCGAGAGGGTGGCGTGTCGGTCTCTAATCACAATAGACTTATATAGGAAGCTGAAGGTGTAGGTTCGACCCTACCTGACCCAGAGTTAGACATTCTGACCGGTCTCTTAAGTGGTAAAAGGCCAGCCCATAAACGCTATGAATAACACCCTAAAGCTACACTCTAACTTGCTTTAAGAAAGCCGAATCTCCCAACTTAAAAAATTGACGTTGTTCAGTCAGAATTATTCTGTACCCGTCAGAATTATTTTGAGCCCGTTAGAATAATTCTTTACTCTGTAGATGTTTTATTCTCCTGTCGTTATTGAATTTGTGTTTATGAGTAATTGATAGTAAAACCGAACAAAATTAGTGTCATTCTTGTCTAGTGTTTGAATATATTTGTAGATTCCATTTTCTACTTGGAACTTGAATGCAGTTTTGTTGTGTTGTAACGTAAAGATCAGTAACACAGTTCCTGAGACGACTAAACACATTCATGTACGGATCACATGCACGGCCGTGTCTCCCACAGATTGCCACAAGTGTCATAATAAACCAATATTTTGGTTCTGTATTTAAGATAATAGAGAATCCGCCTATTCCCAATCCTCGGGAAATCATAGGGGAAAAATCAATTAAAGCCCTCAGCACAGTAAAGTTTTGCTCTGCCGAAGTAATTAAGTATACAAATTACTTTAAAGTCCCCAAATCTCCAGGTTTTTACCAAGTTTATCCGAGAATACTGAAGGAGGCTAAATCGTCAGACCGCTATAAAAAAATCACTTCATCTCTCACAAATAGCACTTGCCACTCTCAATGGAAAGAGGCCAACATTAAATTATTTTGTTAAATATGGACTAGAAAATGAGGCCCAAATCAAATCAAAGAAAAAAAGGAGTGTCCCGGCAAATACCGGCCAGTTAGTCTCGTCTCAATCATGGGCCGATTGGTGGAAAGTTTGATTACGGATGAAATTACTTAATTCTAAACAAATATATTGAAATGAGACTCTCAGAAAGGCGTTAGAAGAATCGCTTCTGTCTAACAAACCTGCTGATACTTTTTAATGCTTTAATCGATGCTTACGACACGAAATGTTCAATCGATGCCACCGTATACCTTGATTTGCAAGAAGCTTTTGATAAAGTCCCTCACACTCGCGCCCTACGGGGGAGCCTATTATGACTCACGTTGAGGCTCTGGTAGAAATGAGGCTCAAATCAAATCATAGTCCCTCACACTAGCTTAGTTAGAAAATTGTTCCGCATCGGCATGCAAGGCTAGCTAAATAATTGAATGAAATGCTGACTCATGGATGGACGGCAGAAAGCCGTGATTAGCGGAGACTCGTTGCCTTGGGGTATTGTAATAAGCGGCGTGCCTCAAGGATCCGCTAGGTCCAGTCTTTTATATTCGTAAGCGATCTCGATAAAAACGCTCATATCTGCACGTTTTTATCCAGATACAGAGCTAGGAGAATAAGTGCAAACTAAATTATTGTTCCACCAACGCCAAGCACGAATATTTCATATCCGGAACGAACTGATCCCCGTCACCGAAGAGGGAGATCTAAGCGTTATTAGAAAGTATTTACGAAAAAGAAAGCAATCATGTACCGTCCGTACACGATGTTCAAAGTCCCGAAAGCCTCTAGATTTTTTAACGGTGAGTCACGCCTCCTTGGGGTTTCAGCCATTGAACACGCACTCGCCTGCGTGTTCATTGGATGAAATTCCGAGGAGGTGTGACTCATCGTTCAAAAGTCTTAAGGCTTTCGGAACTTTGAACATCGTATGCGGACGTTATAACGATGCTGCCATAAAATGAAATTATATTCAGTACCAGCTTGTGCAACACCAGTTGTCGTATTCTTAAACTCTTCAGTGCATTCTTCTGACCACATCTCGAGCACTGTCCAATTCCAGGCTCTATATATTAGAAAATACGTAATTTAATAAGTGAAGGTTCGACGTAAAGCTACGAAACTTATTTCCTCGCTGCAAATTAAATTGTACGAAGACAGACTTCGTGAACCTAAACTTCATTCGTTGGAGCAGCGCCGAGGTCAAATCAAAGTCCAAAATGATCGGAGTGCAAAGATAATAAAGAATAAAGAAAACGTTGACCGAACAAGCCTTTTTCACTCTTGATGCGACCGGAGTGACCAGGAATAATGGATACAAAATTGTTAGAAAGCTACGTATTTGATCAGAATCAACGCTACTTAGCCTCCAGGTGTCGCACGTTTCACTATTTCTAGCAATGACACCAGTGCAGTCTGTAGCTGTCGTTGCTTTGTTCTACCTCTTCCTGCGGTGAAGCCCCGACCGGCGCATAGCTTGAAAGCCAAGATTCCCACCGACATATGCATTGTGCAAATCATTTAGCCAGTACGTTTAAAGTCTTGAAGGTCTTGAGTACATTGAACGAACGCCTTACGTCCTTCGGCTTTACAGTCTGTGCACACAAGGATTGCGTGTGCATTGGAACTTCTAATTAACAGCACATGCATATTATTCGCAACAACTATAATTGAACCATCAATTAATATTAATGCTTGGAACCAATTGTTAATATGTAATACATCATCTGAGCTTGTTAGATTTGGGGTAATTTTTG
Source organism: Gammarus roeselii (assembly GCA_016164225.1). NCBI lineage: Eukaryota > Metazoa > Arthropoda > Malacostraca > Amphipoda > Gammaridae > Gammarus > Gammarus roeselii. The sequence goes on from SDVV010018211.1 coordinate 8,982, forward strand.
CTATATTTCAGGGAAACAAAACAAGCCTCGGACTATCTTCGAAGCGCTCGTTTGAGTCTATCTGCACCAAGTGAAACGAGGAAAGCGTAGAAGTGATCGAGATTCATCCGGTTTTAGCCCGAAGCCTCGTGGATTTGAACAACGTGTGCATTAGGCATTACGTTAGGCTGGTGCAGGACTCTATATTTGACCCACGCACCTCTGAGAAAATGTATGCTGTCTCGCGGGCCTCCTCATACATCCCGAACCGACGAGGTAGCATGGGCAAGCGCGTCGGGTGCGATGGCAAGTATGAGTTGTCTGTAAGTTGGGAAACGCTGTCGTGAAGGAAGCCAATGTTTATTTTTTTCGGGGTTTGTAACGTAGGTTCAAAATTAGGTCACCATCGCATAAAATAATATTTGAGAGGAAGGACATTGGTTCCTCATGCAAACGAGGAATAGATGTGGTCTCAACAGCCCGTTGCGATTTCTAAGGCAGTTTTTAATTATTATTTTGTTGTTTAATTGTGAGGTGGAGCTAGGTCAAAGCACCAGGCAGTGTTTGCGTAGGAAATGATTATTTCGATCAATTGTTTGCCTAGAAATCTGCTGCTAGACTTCCAGTGAGTTCAAATATTGCTGGACATGTACTGCTGCGGTCTCGCGTTTGTGATGTGTGATTGTAAGGTCATCCGCGCATGAGCTGATGTAGTTTTGGAGTGGTAGATCGTATACGAAGGCGTTGAAGAGAGAAGAGGAGAGGCCGGAGTCTTGAAACATCAGTGAGGAACTGGCGTGTTCATGATCGCTTGTTATTGTAGTTTGTGTGCCTGTCTGCCATACAAAAAAAATGCCTCCTTGGTCTCGTAATTGAATGGATGTGTGAGTTGAGTATTTTGTCATGAGGATCTGTCATGGAACTGTGTCGGAGATCATACCATTGTCAATGGCGTATACCAGGGTGAGTGAAGCTTTTTTTCTTTTAGGCCTTCGTGGATGGTCATGTGATGTTGATGAGCAGTAGTATAATTGTGGAATGTTTCCTGAAACCGTGTTGTGTAGAGGCGAGTAGGGGTTTAGGCATTAATTTTGTTAGGAACCAGTTTTTCCCATTTCTTAAGTGATTCGAGGAGAGAGATATAGGGCTGTATAAGACTGTTTTTGTAGAGGCTTTGTTCGGTTTCGAAATTGGTATGATTTTTTATTGTTTCCAGGTGTTGTAGAATCTACAGATCGAAAATGACTGTCAGGGTCTGTACGGTGTTTAAGATGAATCTATGACATGTCGTCAGAGCCCGTTGCAGAGAATATTTTGGTCTGGCTAATGGCAGCTATGGTCATGGCTGGTGTACAGAGAGGGTCGATGTTTTGAGTTAATCAGAAGTTTGTGCAACCGCTTGAGTATCTTCTTACACTCTGGATGGAGGGGTAGGTGGCAAGTGTTTGTTGAGTGTTTTTGCTTGTTATTTGTTTGATGGTAGGGTGTTAAGATCGCCTCATATACGTCTGAATGGTTTGTTGATTTGTATGTTTAGTGTGGAGGCTTGTGATCAGTATAAAATGGTGCATATTTTCCAGCCCATCTCGCCATAGATTCGTCTGTTGTTCACAAATGTCTGCATTGATTTCTGAGTTAGGGCTTGAATCTGTATGATTTGTCCAAAAATCAAATCGGTGGAGGGTAAATCACGAAGTGGTTTCGTTACTGATTTTACGCCTAACCAAATTCAGACACCAGTTCGAATCCCTCAAGAAAGGGAGTGGCTGACGGCAAGGTACACCTCACACTCCCCTCATACTCTCACACAATTTAACGACCATCACAACAGTCACTTCTCTTGTTGGTGGTAAATTATCGGTGCCTCATGTAATGACCGCCCCAAAAGCGTGTCATCAACAACGCCGCCGATAAATCTGTACACATTCAGCGGCTGTACTGAGACAACAATAAATTGACCACTATTAACCACAAAAATTGAAACCTTGGGATTTGGTCGTCTGACCAATTGATACTACTGTCTTTCAATTTTTGGGAAATGCACCAAAACTCAAAGAGAGAAAGTGTAACGTTGTATAAACTTTGCGGCAAGAATAACATGCGATGATAACAACAGAAAACGAGACCACGTAAGTCCTTTCCTCGAAAAATTACAGTGGCTCAATATCGACAACATACCGGCACTCCATGAGTCGGATCAGAATTCATAAAGATCTTCAAGAAAAACATTCACCCGGCAGACAAAAGGCACATATATTCTCGAGGTGAAAAGAACAATCGATTTACAAGCGAGAATAATACTCTGCACGTTGAACACATGAAAATATAAGCTGCCTGTAGAGCTGTTTCGATCACTGGACCAAAATACTGGAACAACCTCCCAACAAGCCTCAAGAATCTTGAATCCAACACGTCCTTCAAGAATAGGCTTAATGAACATTTATTGACCGGTAAATTCAAACCCGTAACTTTGCCCAGAGACACAAGCTAAATACATAATACCAGTAGCTAACCAGAAACTGCATTCTGTTCATGAGCATGTCCGAAAACACCACCACCATAACTCTCAACACTGAGACACCATCTAATCGTTTTCACTCCCACGATACATATGTTTTCTATGTTACTATCGATCACAATTGTCTCTGCCAATTACCATTAGTGGTAACTAGCGGTTTGTCTATTTCTATGTTTCAAATGGTTCAATCGTTTTAGTATAATTGAAATACTAGCTCAGTCTTTTCGAGTAACGATAGGCAGCTTCCAACTTCGATTTTAATATCATTCATTTAATTATTTCTACAATAACCGTACCATTTTCAATTATACAATCATTGCCTTATAAGGTTATATTTTGCTATGTCTTCTATAACCGAAGTATATTCATACGACCTGTGTACTCCAGTATTGTATTATTTTGAGTGTCAATCAGTTAATCATTTCCTAGCGACCATGAAGCGTGTATATTGTATATTCAGTTGTTTGGTATGTATTTTATGTTTTTTTTTATAATTTCTGTCGCCTATTCACCCCTTCATTATTCATACAATGGTTCAGACCCATCTTTACAATATGTTAGGGGTTTTCGATTTCACAACCCTATGTTGTATTTATATCTTCTGTATAATTCATGTCGTCCATCGACACCTTTGTCATCGTACACAAATCTAGACTTCTCATTACAATATGTTAGCACATTTCGATGTCCCAACCCCATGTTCTCGGGACTCTAACCACGTGCATGCGTGTTTTCCCATCCCATGTACTTGTTATTATCTACAACCATGGATTTTGTTATTTATCCACTCCATGTATTTCTTATTTTATAACCCCGCGTGTCACTGGTTTTCCCAACGCTATGTAGTCGTGATTATTTCATCAAAATATATATTTTCTGTATGTGCACTGATGGTACTATTGTAAATAATATTTACAGATACAGACACTAGGCCGCATCCCCCAGAAAGGGGGGTGGCCGACGGCAAGGCGCACCTCACACCCTCATACGCTCACACTCACACAACTTAACCCTTTTGTGCTAAGGGGTCCGGCCGGTATCCCCGCTACATACAATCTGGGTCACGAGTGCAGTCCGAGGATCCGTTGTCAGCAGCACGGCCCGACAGTTTTCGCTGGTTTACCCCCGCCGCGTCATAATGGCCAGACCCCAACCCACCCACGACCATCCCGACAGCGGTATGCCAAGAGCGGGAAAGCACATCAGGGCAGCGTCAAAATCAACCATTCACAACCATTCTCCACCTCCACATTCATGTCTCACCTTCCTAACGCCTGCATCACACCATCCTTCCATCCAAACTTCGGTCTACCTCTAGGCCTGCGACCACTCGCCTCCGCATTCATCACCCTTTTCACCTATCTCCCTTCATCCATCCTCTCGATGAGCCCGAACCATCTCAGCACACGCGAATCCACTCTGTCCTCCAACTTCTTCACCATCCCCGTTCTGATGCGGACCACGTCGTTAGTGAACCTTGGTCTCAGTGACACTCCAGCCATGCTCCTGAAACATTTCATCTCGAAAACATTCAACCTTCTTCTCTCCTCCGCTCTCACCGACCAAGTCTCAGCTCCGTAGAGCACAATTGGGACAACAGCACCCTCATACAGCCCTCTCTTTGCTTCCATCCCCAACGTCCTACAGCTCATTACACTCTTACACTCATTACACATAATGACCTCGAAGACCAACTAAGGGAGCGAATGAAAACATATTTCGCAGATTCTCCGATTTACTTTGTCAAACTTTCCAGTATCTTTTCAGATAACTGGGATCTAGAGCTGGGAGAACATTCTGAACCCCCACTCAAGAAAAATGATCATCTGATGAACTGTCCGCGAATGACGGGAAAGGAGCTGCTGGGTGGCAAGAGTTGCTCTTACAGAAACTTGTGGAGAAGAGGCAGTAAAAACCTCTCATACTGCCGGGACCCTTTATTATTTAACCATTTGGAAGGTGGAGAGGACCGACGTTTGAGCAATCAATCTTTTTACTTCTGGCAACAATGAAACGGCTTACTGTTATCAAGCCTGTTCAGATAATTTGCCTTGTAGCCGGGGCCTTAGAATCGTGCTACCGTATCCACCGCGTGTCGTAGAAGGCGACTAAAGGGGCGCCCCGTAGCCGGGAGTAGAATCGGCTACCGCAATCCCCAGCGTGTCGGAGACGACAAAACGGGGCGGAGCGAAGGGGCTAGGAATCCCGTTCTCTGTAAAAACCTTTCCTCGAAGACGGCAAGACGAGCGGGGGGAGGAGAGGCACACGCCTCTCCAAACCCTATTGTTAGGGTCGCTGAATGTGCGTGGCTGTAGTACGAGTGATGTAAAGAG
>SDVV010018212.1:0-13811 GCA_016164225.1 Gammarus roeselii
GAGAGGGTGAGAGTGAGAGACAGATACACGCCATACATGCCTGTGTTATCCTGGCCGGGCATATTTGAAGGGACGATGTGCAAGGAGATCCCAGTCGTTAAGTGACGTTGAATTACTTGCATTTCAGGAAAACGGAAGTAGCATTAATAAATATAAAAACAATGAGGGTTACACTATCCAATGCTCATTTGTCCTCAAAAACAAAAAAAAATCCTTTCAGTTCAAGAACAAAGCAAAGTCAAAGGAACAGAGCAAGCTGTGGTGAGATTACATGATTCGGCACCAGTTCAGCCGTTTTTGAATTATCAGCTACTATTTGTTCAAATACAAAAACAAAGAGAAGTCTGATAAACATAGTATGTGAAGTTATGTTTGAATGTTGTTGACAGGGGGATAGTGTTGATGTTCTGCGGGAGCAGGAAAATACAGTGTTTCGTTATCAGTTTCATGGTAATCGTCATCAATTGTTTCACTCTGCCAGCCCCTGCCTACGGGCAAGCAATAGAGTGGTACATTTCTGCCTGAAAAAAGATACGATTGTGCAATTCTGAATGTCAGCTGGTAGATTATTGAAACATTTTGAATCTAAAATAGTAAAAGCTTTGGCATGGGTCTCTGTTTTCTGAACTCTATGTCAATATTATTTTTATTCCGTGTCGATCGTTGATGGGCCGTTTTTCGACTTGACAATACAACACCGTTTGAACACAAAAGCTTGTTCTGAATTTTAAAGACTCGTATCGCTTTACTAAACACCAATCGTTCATGAATGTTCATCCACCCAAGTTTCTGTAGAATAGGCGTCACGTGATCGCTCTTTCTAAAGTTCCCATCGTGGGCTACTTGTGCGATGAAGTTTATGCAATGTTGAATGTCTGGGAGTAATGTTTCCGTGCTTTTACTTCATGTTATAGGGCAGAAGTTTAAAAGGAAAAAAAACAGAACATTGATTATAAGAAGTCTGGACTTGAACTGAGAAACATGAGTGTACCATTCAGTTTGGAAAAGAGCTTATCAACATGGTGCCCAACGGACTTATTGGGATCAGGCCACACTTCTAGACTTTTGACTCTGTTATCAAGAGCAATTTTTGCTCCCATACAATCAACAAAAACATTTTCGGGAACTCTCCGTGTATTTGCTTTGGATCCACGGATAACGCATTGTGCTTTATGTGTATGAACTTTAAACCCATTTGAAGAATACCAAACATTTATGTGGATGAACGCTTTTTCTGCATCCTTTTCAGCTTTTCTAATTCGCTTGCCGGTATAGTGAACAGCAATTGAACATAGTCAGCATATAATGTCAATCCGGCGCTTTCCAGAGGGCTTCCATAGTTTATATCATTGATAAACAGAAGGAAGAGAACCGGTCTGAGAACCGATTATTGTGGAGTTCCGAAATTTACCAGTCTTGTAGAAGAGGTAATCTTTTCATCTAATACGACAGATTGGGACCGATGCCTGAGATAGCTTTCAAACCAGGATGTTTGAATGTTTAGTTGTAACAGTTTGTACTGTAAAATGTCATGACTTACACTGTCAAATGCTTTAGAGCGGTACAGCAGCACGAGCAATGGTAGACTGTTTTCGTCTATAGCATTCCATGACGATTCATCGAGCTGGAAGAAGTCAAACATGTCAGTTATGTGGTTGAGGTGTTAGACAAAATTATCTCCCAGCGGCCTTCCATCGTCCGTAGGTTCAGACAATTGCCGCGCATCCACTTATGAAAGCTTTCAAAATCACTTAGTGCAGAAAGTGATAGAACATGTTCGTTCATACGCATATCACCCCAGATCGGATAGCGAAGCTTAACTAAGCTTGTTCACTCATCAAGAAGAATGGTAACCGTGATCTGTGATGGGGATGGTTGCAGAAGGCCTACCGTGAGGTAAAGGCTGTTGTGATTAGAGGCGAAGGTGAGATAGCAGATGAGGCTACTCTGACTGAATTGACGGTGGAGTAGGGTCCATTTAATAACATGCTAATCATTATGAGAGTCAAAATAAATTCATATAATTTCTGTAGAGTATTAACAACTACCATCTGAATAAATGAGCACGAATGACCAGCGTTTTGAAGAAGAAGAACATTTTGCCATTCTGCTTGTGTGAACACGCTCTAGTACTATTACTACTCAGCGCCCACTTTCCGAGCTGGTCAACTTCCATAGAACAGGTGATAGTAGGTCTACAAGAGTTTGGCTTCCTATCAAAATATAAATTGTGCACATTCACGTGATCGTTAAATTACTTGGATCTGCGGTCGCATTCAGGTTTTGGACTTGAATGCGACTGCGTGGCAAGTTGTTGATTGAATTCTTATTGGTAGAGAAAATAATTTTTTAAGGATATTTTTCAACAATTTTGATCCACAGAGTGCTTTCTGAAAGAGCAGTAATAGACTGTTTAACACTAACACTTTACCTAGCAAAACGAAGTGGCGAAAGTTTCAAAGTCTTATGCACCTTTACCGATTTTTCTGGCATTATTGACAACACGAAATTGTTTTCGAAATCGTAGTTTTATCTTAAACATGATTTTCATAAAAATTTATTCAGGACATAAAATGGTACAATTGCCATTGTAACATGTGTTCGTTAGAGAGTCTTAACCCTATGTTCGATTAGGTCAATTCTGTTTTGTGACCGACGTATGGTGGTGTGTGCGGTTGAGGTGCGCGTCAATCCTCCCACTCTGCATAAGGGCGTTGGAATTTACCGCCCTCCGAACACGAATAAAATCGAGCAATTTTAGACTATTGTTTGACCAAGTGCTGGCGCCTTACTGAGAAAAGCACAGTTTAATTGAAACTTTGCTTTGGGTTGCGTTCATCCCATTAATCACCCAACCTACTCATGAATCCAACAGTTCAGCTTCGATTATTGATCATTTCTGGACCAATCTGCTTTTTAGTATTTGCATTATGCAGTGCAGATGATGATACGACTAACTTCTCTATATTTAATGAGTACAAAATTGTTTTCGCTAGGGATCCTTTACGAAGAAGTTCAGCGGTCACCCTCGAAACTTGGTTGCTAGAATGGTAAGCAAAGCTTCTGAGTGTTGACAGACTTTCATCGGTTGAACAATATTGATGCTGATACTACGACCTCGCTTTCTGTAGCACAATACGTGAGTCGTACGTCGCCCTGCTCGAGATAAAACACTATCGTTCCAACGTATTTCCAAGTCTTGGCTGACTGATGGAGTGCTCAGTTACATAAACCGTAAACAAAAAACGGTCCTGGATTACAGGGGGGGAGGGGGTTAGGAGGATCTCATTAGGTTCACCACTTAAAATAGTTATAAGTATTTTCTGTGAAACTTGTTAAGAATAGTGGAACTAAATTATTTCTCTTTTACATTTGACCAGTGTCGAAAGTGATGCAAAACGCCCATATAAAAGCATTCAACTTCTTCTTAATCAGCTAGTAATAAAAAATCTTTTACATCGAGTCTGTCCAGATGGCGTAGAAATCACTGAGCCCCTTTAACGAGTAAACATCTTTAACGGATACTCTTCCTCCGTTGCCAATAAGCTAGACGATGCTATTCCTCGTCATGGTAGGGCGCCGACTGATTTTATGGGTGTGGGCGTGGTAAACTCTTTCTTTGCTAATCCAACTTCTCCTTAAAAGTTTCGACAGATTGTCGATAGATTGGCGAATAAGGGGTGAGCATTTGAGAGTGTTCCCAGCTTCCTTTTTAAACAATTGTTCCATGTTACTTGTCAAGTAATAGCATCGTTGTTTAATGGTTCTCGGTCATTTCCCGTTTTCCCTCTTGTTTAAAAGTAGCAAAGGTTTAGCCAGTACACGAGTCCGGTGACACAAAGTGGCCCAAAAATCACAAACCTATATCTTCCATCCCTTATATGTCAAAAGATTTCTTAAAACTAATGTTTTCGAGGGTTTCGTCCTTTCTGGACAGCGAAAATTCACTGATCATTCACCAATTTGGGTTGAGGAGAAAATCGAGTACTTCTAATGTTATTTTGGAATTTCTAGACACAACGTATACACTTCACTGAATGACAAGGAATGTTTTAGGGCAATTTTATATGATTTATCTAAGGCTTTGACACTGTCAATCACTAAATTCTGTTAAACAAGATGGACCACCTCGAATGCCGGGGTTCCATGAACATGTGCTTCCGCTCCTAATTGGCAGAGAGTACTCAGTTTGTTAGGGTAGGGAGTAGCGCTTCGACCCTGTCGGAAGTGGCACTCGCTGTGCCCGAGGGTTTTGTGCTTGGCCCTCTCATGTTTCTACTCTATATTAATGATCAGTCTAATGTCTTCAACTTGTTAAAGTTGTCTGGTACTGAGGTTTTAGGCAAACACCGCCAGTTAAATCATAAAGTTTCGGCGGTCCAAACTGAAGATCGACGTTTACTAGTTTCGAATCGCCTAGTAATCTAAATTTTCGTTTATCCACAAAAAAAACTAAGGCCCAACAATCATTTACCTTTCGGTTTATACAATTTTGAAATGCTCTGCCATTTGGTTTATAGAATGCATTCCGCTTAGGCAATTCATGATCAAATTTATTCGACACTTCTTAGTCTTTTAGCCGTATCATTAGTAAATATGATGTTTATTCTTCTCTAAATTTGTTGTTATTGCTACTTCACCATTATAGCTGCTCTTATGAAACTTTGATCACAATATTGAAATCATTCTTTATCTCAAATCAGGAGGTGCTACATGGGGTTACCGTCCTCACTCCTGATGGGACTGGAGTACATTTCCTGATCCCGCGTACTTGAGTGCTTTATTGTTATGCACTCCTCGCCCTTCTGTGGTGCTGCATTATGCTGCGCTTAATAACTTACTTCGTATGTTTTTACTTTTACAAATTCGCCTCATTTGAGAGGCCCTTCTAGACATATTTGGCTATAAGTATGTACATACTAGAGACAAAAAATAACTTTGTACATCAAAATTTAATTGTTACCAGTGTTTAGTCAGCGACTTTTGTGTTTTTTTTTGCTTGATTAGCAATATTTTGCTACCGATTCTTCAGAATTACATTCTATGGGATACATTCTACGTATCATTACATTGTATGTGATACATTCTACGTATCATTACATTGTATGGGATACATTCTACTAACTCTAATGAAGAGTTGAGAAGCAGCATGTGTGTATTTAATAGGATTTTAGTGCCTCCTCGCACACAAATAGGTTCTTTGAGATTGAACAGCATTTGCTGCATATCATGTTGCATTTTAGGACTTCTGGCTGCTGCCACCTGACACGTCTTAGGACACCAGGCTGCTACCACCTGGCACGTCTTAGGACAGTAGGCTGCTGCCACCAGACACGTCTTAGGACACCAGGTTGCTGCCACCTGACACGTCTTAGGACAGTAGGCTGCTGCCACCAGACACGTCTTAGGACACCAGGCTGCTGCCACCTGACACGTCTTAGGACAACAGGCTGCTGCCACCTGACACGTCTTAGGACATCAGGCTGCTGCTTATAGCGTTCCTGGTTGGGATGAACGGGCAAACTCATGATGTACACCGTGTTTTATGGGAGTGATGCTGATATGCGGCATCTAGGACAGAATAGCTACGGTTTCGTAGAGAACTGATGTTCTTGTGATAAATTAGGCAGCAGCTACGTGCTCCGGGGCTCCAGATAAAGTTATGAGAAAATACGAACACCTAATCCAAAAGAAGAAACCCTTTGACTATCGGGTGCATGCGTGACTGGCGGCACAAACATTGCAGAGAGCTGACCGGAGGACTTTCGGGATATTGAGAATTCTGTTGACACATGTGCATAGCTGCTGGGTTCAAACAGCTCATGCCAATGTTACAACTATTTACGAAATTATTCTTTTGACAGAGGTTAGGAAAGTATAGAAAACCTTACAAACAATGAAACCGTTGAAAATTATGGCATACCTGGTCGAGGGTTGATGTTTCCCTCCACAGAATAGTGCTTGCCCTCATGCTCTCAGGCTACACTCATGTCAAGGAGCTACCGAGAGCAGTAACGAATGCAGTTGTGATTCCTCTTTTGAAATGATACCAATAAATATCTCCACATGCTAATACTACAAAAACTGCATTTATGCTAGTTAGACCGATGGGTCGGAAGTACTACCTCTCGATCTGCATTTATGCTAGTTAGACCGATGGGTCGGAAGTACTATCTCTCGATTGATATATGGCTTAGGGTATATCATTTAGTTAGGTAAATGAGTTGCACAATTAATGTTCTCTGCTGCAATGAGGGTTAGGATGTCGCAAAAAAATAGGGCGGATAAATGAAGTTGGTAACATGTCAGTACGAAAAATCACGCTTCCACGAAAGAAAGCTAAAATTAGGACCTTGTAAAGAATTTGACTATTAGTTATAATTACATCTTTTAACTAGTGATGGAGGTCCCATGGTCAACGTCAGCGAGGAATTATTTTGCTGAAAACCTGTCGAATCACTTTAAAATATTGTTCTGGAAAGTAGCACACTGTCTGATGACACGAGGTATGAATTCTTCTATTTAAATCCTCATAGTTCTCTTATATGGCGAGGTGCTTGCTAAAGATTTGCTCAGTACTGTTTTGTGTGATGGAATTTGTAACTGTGCTCCCATATGTTAAGGTAACAGTGTAAATTGGTTATAAAGGTATTACTGTTATTAGTAGTTGTACAATTAAGATGAGTAGTCGTGGCTCGGCCTCTCAGGCAATTATTGTGTCCGTTCGTTTGTAAGTTTCCCTACCCACATTTCCTATAATTGCAATTTTTAAGATTCCGTATTGAGGTATTAATAATTTCAATGGGCGTACTAACTCTTTTTGAAATGCTCAGAGTGCATGAAATGTTATTTATTTGTCTAGTTTTCCGTTCTTTGCCTGTAGTTTAATATCGCTGACGATCGTATGCTTGCGAGACCGTGAAATGAAAATCTCATGCATAAATTGAAGGCAGTTTCTCGAATAATTTGAAGTCAAAGAATAATTTTTCCAGCTGGTACTTAGATTTTTTTTTGTGATTTGCATGCATTTCACCTTGCCTCAAAATCACTCCATTAACAGAACGTATGCAAATCATTATTTTCAATTAACAGAATACATTAGTAAAGCTGCTCAGCTTCTGCACGGTGATATAACAGTGGCAATTTTATAAATGCCTAATGCCGAATTCCATAAGTAATGTTAGTTGTACACGATACTATTACCACGATCGTAAAGTTCTGTTTATATTTAAATAGGGTAAGATTTGTTGGAAAAATTGTTGGGAAAAGTAATTTTAGTTGATGCTGAAAAAATCAATTTTCTATAAGATCACACTCGAGAAAATTGTTGCGTGTGTAATATGGTAAACTACTTTAAATCCTGTTGTGGATTGAATATCACACTGCTTCGAGAGAGGTTCCAGGACAGCTGGGAACTGTAGGGGTGTACTAAAGGTAGTACGCTGCCTGACCAACGATTTATGCGAACCACAGGTAGGTTCTCGTAGGAATACATAGTGTATGACAAATGCAACGGTTGCACCGGCGTATTACGTTATGTTGCGTGCAGCTTGGCAGATTTGCTAGCTACGTTACGAGCATATTGTTGGAACCTTGCCATTCCAACCTAACCTAACTTTGTGGTACGTGTTTTTAACTAGCGAGGCAAATGTACGTATTTCTAACCCGCGGTGCAAACGTACGTAATTTTAGGGTACGTATTTCTAACCCGCGGGACAACTATAAGTTTTTGATAGACCAACCTGTCGGTTCACATTTGTGTCCCCAAACCTTTAATCATTCCTCAGTAGACCTAACTGATTCTGCACGACAATCTCAACAATCGATTAGCAATATATACAGACAAATTGATTGAATCAACGGAGTTTACTTTTTGCCTCAAATGTACTTTCATCTCGTTTAGTCTTGGAATACTTCGTCAGTGAAATGACAGTGACTATTGTGAAGGCGGATATTTGGAGCCCTGACTCTCCTTAAAACAGTTTCATCTTACATAGAACCATAGCGTTCTATTTTCCTACGACTAAGTGAGCAAAGTAACATTTAAAAAATTGTATGTGTATCAATAGGTTAAATCCGTTAGGGATACTCTAGAATTAATTGTTAATAAAACAACAATAATTTGAATTTATGCATAAATGTAAAACATTGTATTATTGATAAAGATATTGTAGAGGTCAGACATGGCACTACATACCCACTGTCAACCCAACTTAGAGCAATTTAGATATTTCTCTATGAGTTGATAATCATTTAGAGTGTATATTACACAACATGCAAGTTTAGTTTGATTTAGTTATGTTACGAAACTACACTACTGTCTACTTGTAGGTACACATGACATTCGAAAACAATATTCCATGCCGTGTTAAATTACCATCCATAACAAACAATTAAATATTATTTAGCAGAAATCAAGTAGCCTGTATGTTGGAAACACACCACAGTAGCGGCTTAAGGCTGAACCTTTGCACAGACGTCTTTAGTTTCTCATTTAGTTTCTTAAGAGGCTGGCTATTACCACTAATGGCAATGGGGCGATGTGTACGGAATGCCCGCAGTAGGTGATGAGAAATCACATTGAATTGGTAATGCAACTTGCTTGCAATCACTTCACCTAATCCCGGGCGAACTGTCACATTGCGGAATGCGAACACAGCATGAAGCAATCAATTCATTGAGTTTAATAAGAAAGCTTTGCAACAGCATTTCTTGTCAACTGCTTGAGTGACAGGCGAAGAATAATGTGTTGTAATGATGGAGGACACCAGTAGGTTAGAGTCTAGCTACAAATGTGAATTGATTCAAATCTAATGCCCAATATTTCAATAACTTTTCAGTTGTAAAAGAAGCGTTGTTGTGCTGCTAGCATAAAGGTGCTTTCACAATTGATCTTAATTGCATTGCAACCAACAATATTAGAAGTTGTTTATGCAATCAATCAATTCTAAATGAACTCCTGGACAGGACGATTAGGTTAGCGCAGCAGCTGCTGCTTACTCTCAAGTTAGCGCAGTGCAAGGGCATAAACGAGGGCAACGTCATGCAGTCGTGCACCACTGCGGTCTCGGAGCGAACACAACTTTTCATCCACGTTTGATGTGGAGCCTACAATATCATTGAAATACGAAAGAGCAGCACAGCGCCATCGATGGGTTAAGGGCATGTAATTGAACAGTTTTTAGTACTTTTCGAACAGCATTCATTAATTGTTTAACGACAGGGTTAGTTACATGGAACAATGAGCAAATTATAACGATAAATAAAACTCGATACCTTTTGTAGGTAACTCTAAACATCTATTTTAGTTACTTTGTGAGGCTAGTTTTCAGTCTTTTATTCACATTAGCTAGGAGAATATATCAGTTGTCCGTGTCGTGGCGTTAGCACATCACTTGCGCCCCTTCGTGCTATCTGATTGCTTGAGGGTCTAATAATATGGTAGAAGCAAGACAGTCTGCCACTACAATTGGTAATGAGATAGACTGGTAACTCTTGTCTTCGCTCATTCAAATAAACCAGATTATGGGAGCTGACTCATTTGAAATATTGTTTCAAATACCCCGGTAGCGGAATATCGGGCAAGTTTGCGGCAATGCACAGGACCATCATGCATCCAAGTCAAGATTGCGTTGACCTGCAAGGTTTAAATTCCTTGTAGACAGTTGTACATAATGTCTATGAAGTTCTGAAGTGGTAGGACGCAACCCTTAGCTAGCAAATCCCTTCCTAACTTGTGGGCTGCGAGTTGAGTGAGCATAAATTTATTTTGCTTGTGTAAGTTTATGAGGGCTAATGAAATCAAATCAACCTTGTGACAGCTTCACTGTATTTTGTGTTCACCTTGAAAATTGGTTAAGGCAAAAAATGTCAGCTCGTAATCTCTACGAGCGTTGTTAATAATTATAATTCATCGTATATTAATTATCACATTCCTATTAATCCCAATTTTGAAGCATTTTGGGAAATTTCAATTCAGTCGGCAGTGCATTTACTGTAGCTTCACTGGTGGGAGCGTTTCCTGCAGAGCTGGTAGCATTGCTTGATGCTGGCTTGTCTACATTTCGTCAACCTTTGCTTCTTTTGAAGCAGAGTGCACCGTGATGTTCGGTTAAATTTTGCTTCTGGGGTAATGTTTTCATCCTCATCAGCAACTTCAAGCATCTATTTGGGAAGATGTTCTGTTTCATCCACGCTGGTCTCTGCAGTAGTCTGACAACAATCCAATTAGTCCAGACTTTCTGCTGCGATGTTTGGAGTTTGCTGGCAACAAGTCTCGAGCTTATTCAAATCTTTGTGATTTTGCCTCGCAAGCGGGTACGTAAGGTCACAGACCTCTTAAAATCTGGATTTTCATCCATTTTGAAATTCAAAATTTACAACAATCAATAAAATTTCACGGTGGAAATCATTTGAATTCTTCTTGTTGAGACTTATCTCAACCCCTTTGCGATAACTTCAAAGGATTTTTTAGCTTTTCCTACAACAGACAATATTTAAGTGTCCGTGACCTTATAACTGCTAACTAATAAAAAAAAAATGCATGGACTGGCATCAATAACGCCCGTTATTTTGTCAGTCACTCCCTGCCGCAGTTCCCGAGAATTGTCCACATGAAAATTGTCACCATCCTTCAATCATGAAACAATGCAATTTAACTCAATGACTTCTATGTCCTTTTCAATCAAGTTACAATGTCACTTTTTTGCTATCATGAAACAATGCAACTTAACTCAAGGACTTCTTTGTTCTTTTCAATCAAGTTGCAATGTCATGCCTTTGCTATGATGTGAGGACCACTTTAGTCCTAAATAATAATTAGTTTCACAAATGATACTTCAAACCTACTAGCCTCATCCAAAATGAATTTCCTTTTAATTCGAATTGGATGATCAATGACTTTGTTCTATCATCCTGGCAAGCACAAAATATTTTGAGGGCACAATTTTGCCCTATTTAAATATATTTCGCCTACCAGTGATGTTATTTTGCACTCATTCCCCTCAGCCAAATATGAATTAATCATTTAAATTGGAGAGTGGATGACTATTGGCCTACTTTTTACAACAATAGAACCACAATTTGTCATAAGGAACACACTTCTTTCCTTTCTAAACCTTGGAGTGTCCAGAGTTGCTTGTTTACACTTGCGCCAACTGTGTCATCACAAGAGGACGACATGAACAACATAAGTTGCTTTTTTCATCAAACATAAGTAATTTATTGGTATAGGGGAATTTATCCATAGGTGAATCCTATCCTGGTTCGATGGACCATGTGGTGGGGGTTTACTTTAACACCCTTGTTCATTTTTGCCGTTTGTGACAATAATTCCTATAAATTGACCACATGACCTTGAACTACCATCTTATACAAACTGGATCATTTTAAGAACGACAGAATTACATCAAAATACAGACTGTAGCTATTAATCTTTTAATTGCATTATTCTAAGACATTTACCTTATTTCATGGTTAAGTGGGCGCGGCCATCATGGTGTACCGAACACTCCTCGTCACAGTTGCTAAGTCATCAAGGTCTCTATTTGCTACAAATAACTACCTCAATTCCCTATCCTAAGACTGTAGGTTAGTCTACAACTATCTCTACGTCACTATAGCGAACTAGTCATAAAGGTCTTAAAACATAAACTTTGAGTCATCCGGGGAGAAGTCATTATCCAACGGACGGAGCGAGACAAACACGCCGGCTTCAAGCACAAGTCAAGTTCACTCTGAGCATGGAGGTATAATAGGTATTATACCTCCATGACTCTGAGCATGGAGGTATTATAGGTATTATACCTCCATGACTCTGAGCGTCCCTCAGATCTGGGAGCCCACTTGGCGGCAAGCGCCACCTAGCGGCCACTAGGTGCAGGCCTATTTACTTACTTTGCTCCAACTACAGTTAAACGATTCCACTCCGAAACTAGACTTGACAAATGTACTATACGATAATTAACATTTACCACACGCAGTTGTTTACCTTTAGCCTTATTTATTTGCATTACTTCATTCATGTTATCTCACACATACAAATTTAGCTTTAACGTTATATGCGTGAACACATGTGACGAAAACACAAGCGAGCATGTCAGAGTAAGTGGAGCAGACAAAACCGATGGGGAGGGGGTGATGTGGCTGTATCAAAGAATACTCTGGTATGCTGTAGCATTTCATTGAGTGCATCATAGAAATATTCGCTGGAAATGACGGTGGATTTTCTTGAAGATGCCAAAGTGAGGTGAAGAAATTAAAGAAAGTTCATTAATAAAACTAACAAGCTTAGTTGCCATACGTCTCAGGAACCATGCTGAAATGTGGAAGCACTGAAGTTGGATGAAACCTTGAATTCATTTCTGAGTCACAGGCTTTGCAAATTAGAGTAATTTGTGCGCACTTATGGATATCACTGAAGTGCAGAAGAGAAATGATTCCCGCTTAAGGTTAATCTGTAACGACGAAACGAAGATCTTTTCCCCATGGGGATTTACCTTGATATGTATTTTTATTACCGAATTACATAAGTATAGTGTTAAAAATATCAATTACGTTTTATGGGCTTCTATAATCGTGAGCGGATTTTATTTCGCCACTGTATCTGCTTCAAAAAAGAAAAAATAATTTGGGCAAGTGGTCTCACAATTGCATTCCTTCACAGCTAATGTACCAGTAAGAAATTTTGACGTTATAATTTTTGTGTAATGTAACAATTACATTGGTACACTCAGCTGATGTGTCAGGCAGCACCAAATAAGAATATGGGATATTTCCATCCACAGTTTAACGGAGATTTGTTCGTAGGTAAAGGCTGGTTATCCAAATCCTCTACAACATTAAATTTAATCGTCAAGTCCATATCATCAACCATCTTTGACCATCACATTATATTTATTCGTCAAGTATAAATCATCAATCATCTCTGATCATCACATTATATTTAATCGTCAAGTCCATATCATCAACCATCTCTGACCATCACATTATATTTAATCGTCAAGTCCATATCATCAACCATCTGTGATCATCATATTATATTTAATCGTCAAGTCCATAACATCAACCATCTCTAACCATCACATTATATTTAATCGTCAAGTCCATATCATCAACCATCTCTGACCATCACATTATATTTAATCATCAAGTCCATATCATCAACCATCTCTGACCATCACATTATATTTAATCGTCAAGTCCATATCATCAACCATCTCTGACCATCACATTAAATCTAATCGTCAAGTCCATATTATCAACAATCTCTGACCATCACATTAAATTTAATCGTCAAGTCCATATTATCAACAATCTCTGACCATCACATTATATTTAATCGTTAAGTTCATATCATCAACCATCTCTGGCCATCACATTATATTTAATCGTCAAGTCCATATTATCAACCATCTCTGACCATCACATTATATTTAATCGTCAAGTCCATATCATCGACCATCACTGATCATCACATTATATTTTCAATACTGTTCCTAATCTATTTCTGAGACGATGAGAATTTGAGGAGACACCTTTTTTTTTTAAATGTCCTTGGATAATTTCGGATGGAGTTTTATAATACTGGCAATTACCATACCATATCAAATCTATTTTCTGCAGTCGTTTGGCACCAACACATTGAGTAATAAAGAGAAACATGAACGACATATGAAATATATTAATTATATGAAATGTTCAGTTTCTTGGTTACATCTCCAGGATAAAAAAAAGTCGAATTGGAAAAAAATGCCAATAAATTTAGTAACATTGGCGGGAGATTGATTGCGGAACATAAATTTATATATATA
>SDVV010018213.1:0-13811 GCA_016164225.1 Gammarus roeselii
GTTGATGTAAAACTGAAATTCCACCATCATGTCAGAGAGGTGGTGGGTAAGGCTTCCAGATTGGCCAGCAGCCTGCTGAGATCCACCGTTTGCCGTAGTCCTCACTTCATGGTGTCCCTCTTTGTGATGCACATCAGGCCTCTCATGGATTATTGTTTGTCAGTGTGGAATGTGGGTTTTCTTGGGGATTTGAGATTGCTTGAGTCTGTGCAGAGGAGATGGACAAGAAATGTGGATGGTTTTGCTGAGTTGGATTACTTTTCCAGGCTGAAGCAGCTTGGCTTATTTTCTATAAAAGGAAGGTTTCTCAGGGCGGACCTTATTAAATACTGGAGGATCATCTGCAGGTTGGATGGTGGCGCCATCTTCAGGGGTATTTTTTGGAGGGCTCCTGATGTAAGAACTCGGGGCCATCCCTATAAGCTTTTGATTCCGGCTTGTAATACAGACATCAAGAGGAGATTATTTGGATCACAATGTGTTCAGTTGTGGAACAGCCTCCCAAGTTCTGTGGTGGAGTCAGATTCCCTGGCTGCATTCAAGAGGTTGCTTGCGGAGTTTTTGGGTGATATTCTGTTTGAGTTTGTTTAGGTTGGGGTGGGTTCTTCTGCGGCGTGTTGGCGTCCTGGCTTTGGATTTGACTGATGCTGGAGTGGTGCGTGTTGGTGTGTGTGAGGGTGTGTGTTTGTGTCTGTCCTGATGTGTTGTTTCTTCGTGTGCTTCTTTTTTGTACAGTGTGCTGTTTTAGAACTTTTATTTTTTTGTTTTATGTCATTCATGTGGATGGTTCATGTGATAGCCAATAGTGCACACTAATTCCAGTTTCTATACCTGTGTTAACATTGCTGTTCTCAATTGCATACTGGCGCGCATGGCTGTGCTGGCCTCCCCCGGCTCTGCTGCTCTCCACTCGCTATGGTCCTGCTGGAGGGGGCTGCAAAGGTAAGAGACAAAGGTAAGAGGGCGGTTTGGCACTAATTGATCCTCTTGCAGCTACCAAGGCTTGAGGAGGCTTCTTTACAGACCAAGCAGGCTTTTGCCCTGGCTCTGATGGCTCACAGCAATTGGATTGGACTATGGTGCTCATCTCCAACATAAACATTACAAGTTAGGAGTGGCATATGGCATTTTGAGATTTGTGTGAAGGCATTTGTAAATGTAAATATGTATTCCATAACATAGTTTGAATACAAAGTGATAGAACAAAAAATTGTGAGGGCCAACAGAGAAAAAGGATTTTTATTCCATAGGTGTCTGGTGCATTTATGTGTGCCTATCATGTCCATCAAGGTACAAATGAACACATTAAATGACCAAACCCTCATTCTTCAGGAACCCTTAGGCTTTGAGTTTCCCCTAGTTGGTAGCAAGGACTCGGGCAGGTCAGCTTGCCAGTGCTTGACTCTCTATCAATAAGTGTTTAAAACCAGTAGCAATATCTCTTGGAGGGTTTGAGGGCTTTCTAGGTCATTGGACAGCAGGAGGGGGCAGGATACCTGCAATGCCATTTTTTAGTTTTAGGAGACAATGCATTTGCTAGTGTCTTGAATGTTTATTTGAATGCTCTCGGCTATAATTTTCATCTATTGTTCTATTTTATCATGTAAGGCTCTACATGAAAGAACTTGGTTGGGGTTGACATAATTTTAACTCAGTCATGCCTGCAGGTATATATATGAATTAGAATGTAATGTTTTCTTGCAGCAAGTTATAATAGGGCTAATGGAGTGAAGCAAAGGCTTCCAATGATAGGTATGTCTGCATATACAGATCACTACTGTCAATGACCATGGAGGCATTTGTGCAAGCTTCCTAAATTTACCACAAAGGTGCTCGGAAGAACCTTACTGCCTTGAGTATTTGAGCCCATGTTTTATGAGATGTGACTCAATAGGCATTATGTGCAAGCTCCCTTAATTTACCATGGGGGCATTCAGAAAAACCTTGCTGCCTTAAGTATTTTGAGCCCATTGTTCAATGAAATGTGACTCAACAGGCATTATGTGCAAGCTTCCCTAATTTACCACAGGGGCATTTGGAAGAACCTTGCTGCCTCAAGAATTTGAGCACTCTCTTGAATGTTGGCACACTAATTATGAGATATGACTCAATAAACCGTTTGGAAGAAACGTGCTTCCTCAAGCAAGTTGACACTATTTATGGGATAGGACTCGATAGGCCGTTTGGAAGAACCGTGCTTCCTCAAGCAAGTTGACACTTAATGAGATATGACTCGATAGGCTGATGGAAGAACCGTGCTTCCTCAAGCATGTTGGCACACTATTTTATGAGACATGACTTGATAGGTGGAATGTACAAACGGTGCTTCCTTGAGCATGTTGGCACACTGTTTATGAGATATGACTTGAAAGGTTGTATGCACAAACCGTGCTTCCTTGGGCATGTTGATCACACTTTTTATGATATGACGCAATACGCAGTATGTGCGAGGTTCCTGATTGTATCGCAACGGCATGTGTAAGTGAACGAAAACCCAAACAAGCACGCACAAAGAGATGAGAGTTGTTGTTGGTAATTTATAGAAACAAAGTTGAATGTTCTCTAAGGTGCTTAATGCTGAACTCAACTTTCTTGATCCGGACGTGGTGGGAAAACAGCGGGAGCGAGCACATAAAGACCGCCGCGGACGCGTACAAAAACTTGAATGATGGTTCTCAGCAACAAGCAGTAGAGCAGGATTGCCAGTCGTATCAATCAAAATGTATTATTGTAAAAAAACCTATTCTTGATAAGGTACGGAGAGCACAATCAGGGCATCCGAGGATGCCAGATGATGCTGTCACCGCCAACGGCTCCTGGGATGAAATTTGAGAATGAAGAAAACTTCCAATCCACCTCAACACAACCTCAGAAACTGCAAGTGCCTGCAACTTTGTAATCAAAATGGGATAGGAAACATCAAATACCTTTGAAAAATCAAGCATGGTCATATCTACCACCAAACCATCAACTGACTTAACTACATCCAAATAGACCAGCAAGATCTGATCCTCTGTTGATCTAGCCTTCCTAAATCCAAACGGTCTGGGAGAAAGGAGCTGGTAAGACTCAAAATAGTCCACCAGCTCAGAAGCAACAATCATCTCTATTAAGTTGCAGCAAACAGAGGTAAGGCTAACTGGACAATAGTTGAAGGGATCATATCTAGATTTACTTCTAAAAATTTGAATCACCAATGAACTCATCCATGCATCAGGGTGCATTCCACTCTTCAGAAGAAGGTTAAAGATTAAAAACAGAGGCTGTGTCAATTGCACAGCACACTCCTTTAGCAACTTAGGGTGGAGTCCATACATGCCTATTGCTGAACTACCAATGAGCCTCGCCAGAACATCATGGACATCACGAGACCTTATGGCAAACTTGCTCATTTTGCCATCAAATAACTGGAAAGGAGCAGGATTGGGAGAAACATCCTCTCTGTATACATCATAAAAAGCAGATGACAGGAGCTTGGCTATCTCCAGTGGATCGTAAACCAGCTGTCCACCTGCATTACAAAGTGGTCCCACCCCAAAACGACCTTTCTTCTTCTTTTGTATATAAGCATGGAACAACTTTGGGAAGTCACTGTACTGTTGCAAAAAGTATTCCTCGTACTGAGATCGACTGAACCAAGCAAGATTTCGTAACTGACAGTTAAGATCAAGAAAGTAGCTAGTGACTCCCAAATATTTTTATCATTTCTGCCAAACCTTCTTCCTGAAATCTTGTACACATCCCACGCATTTGCTCTCCTCACTTGCAACTTGTGGGGAGGCCTCACAGACCATGGTACCCTAGGCAAATCTCCAGCAACCACAAAAATCAAAACAGTATATTCAATTAACAAGATGAATGGAAAACCTTCACATGGTTTATACTACTACATAGCGTCGACCGGGGTGACTCGCCTCATTTCCCGCTTACATTGAAATAACAAAAAATATGGGGCCAAGAAACTTCATATATACTGTGTGTATAGCTACTATAATGATCATGAAGCACTGTTAGTTTCAACATTCTGTCATCAACCAAAAAGAAGTTATTTGCATGAAACCGTGTGGCAAGCTATGGCCCCCAATCGGGGGTGATTTCCCAGACCAAACGGGGTGACTTCCCGCACCCCCAATTTATCAATAATTAAAACGTGATTTAAAAATTTGAGAGGACCAATCAAAAGAACATGCCTATATTTGTATATATCAGTTGCTTAAAATAAAATGTCAAGTAAAATATTACGTCCGTGACAGGTATTTTTGATGCTAGTCTTCTGCTGCCATCATACCCGACTGCTGAAGGACTTTTTTCCCAATTTTGCTGCGGGAAACAAAGTTTTTCTTCAAGCAAATATTATGTAGAAATGATCTTATTAATAATACGCTAAAATGTGTTGAAAATGTATTTCGTCATTTCTATAGCAAACTTTTGCATTACCATGAATACAAGTCATGCTAGGTAAGGTATTGTTATCTTGATATGAAAATGTGATGAAAAATATTGTTTCTGGGCATTGAACTTAAGTCAACACTTTGGCCTAGACTTGTCACCATGTGTTATAAACATCAGGTCATTATAAAATTAGTTACGCATATTGAAATTAGCTGTGGTGTCATTATTGTGGGTCATTTACTCCCAGATGTCATTATATGTGCAAAAAATTGCATTTAACTACTTTTCATTGAAGAAAAACAAAGATATTTAATAACAAAATAGGTGCGGGCAGTCACCCCCAATCATTTTTTCACCTGGGGCAATTCCCCGCAGTTGTATATTTGTATATATCTACAAAAGTTTACATTTCTTTTCAAAATCCTTCCTACGCAACAAACTACATTGTATTCCTAGTATCACCACCAAATTTGGTCCTAATCCAATGGGAACTCTGGACACGCCATCAAAGTTTGCAGAACGTTGATTTTTCCAATCCAAAATTATCAGGGACCTAAAAAACGCACCTTCACTTTGGCGATTTTTCATAAATTCTGTGCGCGTGCAAATTTCTTCAAGTAGCTGATACTTACTAACAAAGACCTGCTCTTTCAAGCCTCCTAGTCTAAGGGTGACATTTCCGACATCTTGGTGCCCAAAAGGGGGATGCAAGCAGTCACCCCAAATTTCCAAACGCGGGGAGTCACCCTGGTCGACGCTATAATACATATAATACCTATAATATATATAATATATATTAGATATATAAGATATAATATATATATTATATTTATATTATATATATTAAATATATTATGTATATTATACATAATATATTTAATATATATAATATATATATATATGTTTTTGCTTTCATGGCATTTTGCCGGTGGCTTTGAGTTTGTTCTCTGGAAGCCAATGGTTGGCATCCCTTCCAGCATCTTCCCATTGTTGTTCTGTGGAGTCTCTGTAGGTGCTGTTGTGCATGGCTGTGCTGGCCTTTCCTGGCTCGGTGCACCTGACGACTGGGTATGCTGAGCCTTAGGGGGGGCTGCAAAGTTAAGAATCAGTTTCCTGAAGCACAAATTTCCAGTTTATTTCCACTCTATTATTTTGCTGGTCTTCTTCAGTGGGGCGTGCTGTGGCATATGTGCCTCCTGTCATGCTCTGCACTCTGGCCTTGCTGGGGTGTGGGATGGTCTTGAGGCAACCAATGTGAGAAACCAGATGACCAGAGGCAGCACCAGCTCCAACCACAGAACCTCCTAGTGAAGGAATAGAATTGGAAATAATCCTTGAGCTAAAAGCAGCCCCACTATTTTTTTTTTGATTTGCAGTGCCACCCTCATCTCCCAAGGAGACCCGAATGACCCCCTGGGCTAGAATTTACATTTTGGCTCAGAACACCAGCCTTGCCACCAGCTGCAGTTAGGTTAGGTTTGTTAACCAAACTGGTTCAACTCACTCCGAGAAGAAGAGGCAATGCGCGGAAGAAAAGTCAAAGGGTCACAAAAGGTTCCTGGTTCTGGGAGTCAAGGATCCTACTACAATTGAGGTTTTGAGGATCAGTCCTTATGAGGTCAGTGCCTAAATAACAAATGACTAGACAACTTGAATATTATTGAATAATATTTATTACACAATAAAATGGTACCACAGTGAGGTAGCATAAGATGTTGATTATGATTCTAGATAGAAGGGGTGAAAACATTATAACTTAGGAACAAGTCAGCCAATAGCAATTGGCAGCCGTGCTGACTGCTGTCACTTCAATGGAGACTACTGAATACCTTAAAAGGGTATCTTCAAGCTTACCACTAAATAGATGAGGCAGTAATGGTAGAGCATCTGCAAGAATCAGTGCTAACTCACTACAACAACCACAAGCACCCTCAGTTGTCCCATGCAGCTGAAACATGCATGTTAACTCCAACAGGGGTCAAACCCCTAGCTACCTTGCTAAAAACTGGCGCTCAGATGCCAGTCAGTTTAAGGGAGTGCAAGTAAAGTTGGTGCTATGGTTGCAAGTATTGGTCAAACATGGAGCAGTGGTAATGACTCGATAGATAAAGCACATAAACAACGTTACAGTTTTGGCAAATAGGTCTTGGATAGCGCCAAGCTGCAAACTGCAGCTAGCCGGTTAGTAGATGCCAAGGCATTTAATGTTCTTGCAAAACACAAGCTGGAGAGAAGAATGCAGGACAGGCAGGAGAAGCACTTGCACAACAATAATGCTAGCAGAGTTAACAGCATGCGGGCAACTTACCTCTAAATGGCAGTTAAGGTAAACACTGAGGAGGACTCCTGGCTCTGCTAGTAATACATCCAGTTGAGAGCATGCAGGTCGAGCCCAAAACAGGTGCCCCTGCAATATAGCAGCGGGAATAAGGTATACATTCATGATGCAAGAAGGAGAGATACCGGTTAAGTATAATCATCCAAATCACCCCTGCAACTGAATCAAGAATAAATCTCATTATGAATATAAGAGCTCCCAGCACTGGTTACCGCACCAAGATGACGAGTAATATAACGAGGACTCACCCAAATGGGGCCTGTGGTTAAAGGTGATGGGTCCTCTCAGATAGACAAGCACATGTAGGGTAAAGATGAAGCAGATTGCTGTAAAAAACAAGCAGCAAGCATGCCTAACAGCACAAATATATGGGGAGGAAAATAAACTATTAAATCACAAGGCAGAACATAGATCACGACATTAAATGTGGCATATGTACAGGTATAAGAGTTCTGTCTTTTCATTCCTCCCCCACTAGTGTCAACTGAAAGGAGCACTTTAAATGAAGAGCAAATCATCAAGCTCCAAAATTCCGTGTAAACACCAACAGAAGTTACAAGAAACAACTTGACAACACCCAAGAAGAACAAACAGAACCTGCCAGAAGGGCTGAGGCAACAAACCTAGGGCATTCAAGCATGTGATGGTTACCTCCACAGATCAGACACAACTCCAGCTTCCTCCAGCAAGTCTCCATCTGATGTCTGCTTCTGTAGCATCATGAACAAAGACTTGAGACCTCAAGAGCGCCAACCTTGGTCACATTCCCAACGATTGAACATTCAGGGAGATTGGGGACAGCAGAGGGAGCTACTCCACTCACAGACTGGCCAGTGCACATCAGAGTTGACAAGTTATCACCTGGAGGCTCATGCACAATATTATCTTCTCCCAGCTCACATACTTGGCACCAACGCCACAAGCAAAAGTAGATTCCACAGCCAAGTTGTTATATGATCCCACATGTGTGCCAGCATCCTCATAGGGAAACCTGGATGCACTGATACCCACATCAACAGTAGAAACCATACCTGTGTTGGTCTTTGTTGATGACACCTTCACAGGCTTTATTGACAGATATCTCTGGCTAACCTCCTTCCAGTAAGGACAGTCTGCCAGACTGTTCAAAATATTTTGCCAGTCCTCATAAGTGTGGGAGGTGTAACTATTGCATGCTTATCATGGATCATTGTTTGTCTGTGTGGAATGTATGTTTACTTGCAGATTTGAGGTTGCTTGAGTCTGTGCAGAGGAGATGGACGAGGAGTGTGGATGGTCTGGCTGAATCGGACTACTTCTACAGAACAAAGCAACTTTGTTCATTCTTTATGAGAGGTTGGTTTCTCGGGGCAGACCATATTGAAAACTAGAAAATCATATGAGGGTTGGATGGTGGTCCTGCCCTCTGGGGCTTTTTTTCGGAGGGCTCCTGATGTTAGAACCCAAGGTCATCTCTATGAATATTTGATTTCTGCTTGTCATACTGAAATCAAGAAGAGATTCTTTGGAGAAGCTACAATGTTTTGGGCTGAGGTAGTGTGGGATCCCCTGGCAGCGGTCTAAGGGGCTACTGGCAGAGTTTCTGGAGAGGTTACATTTGGGCTGGTTTAGCTTGAAAGGGATCTTTCTTTACCATGTTGATCTCATTACCTTGGGATCTGCTTGCCGTATGCTCTGTCTCATTGTGGGTGTCTAATGCGGTTGTCTAAATAATTTTTGTCTGTGTGGGTGGGGTGTTCCTGTGTCCTGATGTTACAGTGAAGGCAGGGTGTTGGGGGAGTTGGAGTGGTAGTTGTTTGAGTTGTAGTGTGGGTGTGCCTGAATGTGTTGCGCCTGTTTCTTACCTTTGATTTATACCTTTGCTGCCTCTCAAGAGCTCAGTATACCCAATCGTCAGGTGCGCTGAGCCAAGAGAGGCCATCACTGCCAGGCGCGACAGCACCCACGAGGACTCTGCAGACCAACAGACAGGAAGATGCTGAAAGGTATGCGCACCATTGGCTTTCAGTAAACACACCCAAAGCCTCTTGTATTTAAAACTATCAAAACTGCAATCTGCAAAGAAACAACCAATATAAAACAACAAAAGGAACAATCTAAGGCAAGCAACAAGACGCATCACACCACAAAACCACCAACAAGACTCGTTGGTTGTGCACTGTGCTTTTTTTATGATGCATGCTGTTTCTTCATATGAAAGCAAATAGTGCGTGCTAATTCAAGTTCCTTAACATGTGTTTACATAGCTGCTCTCAATGGGCAGCTAAAGTAAGATAAATATGTCATGACTCATGACTGAAGACTTCTCATCTTGGTTTCTCTTCTAGGTTTCTCACCTAGGTTCCTCACCGTGGTTTCTCACCTTGTTTTCTTACCTTGGTGGCCTCAGGACCGCCCAGCACCCCAGGGAAGGCCCGAGTACAGGGCAAGACAGGAGGCACAAATGCCACAGCACTCCAGAACCCCATAAGCAAGGCAGAGCAATGATACAGAAAAATCCAGAAATCTGTGCACCAGGCAACTGATCATACAGCAATCTTGTTAGTCACAACACAAAATTAAAAAATATATTCATATATACACATTCATTACTGCATACAAATAAAACTGAATATGCTCAGTCAAAATCTTAAAATTCATCATACATCAGCTCAGCAGGAGCTTGCTTGTAGAGAGTGATTTCTGTCAACTGCACAACATCAGCAGGCAAGCCATCCCATAGACCAATACATCTCACACTGAAGGACCTACTGTGGGCATCAGAAAACCAAGGAGGAACCACCAACTTCAGGAAGTGACCCTTAGTGCCAACTCTCAGAGCCAGTGAAAACATACTTAGCAAATCCTCTGATTTACCATGCAAAATCTTCCAGTATTTTATCAGGTCTGCCCTCAAAAGCCAACCCTTAACAGAAAACAAGTCCAGTCTTCTCAAACAACTACCTTAATCCACATCTGAAAGATCATCAATATTTCTGGTCCATCTTCTCTGAATAGATTCAAGCAGCCTGCAGTCCCCACAATATCCGGTGTTTCAAACGCAGGATGCATACTCAATGATTGGACAAATATGTGCAACATATAAGGACAGCATAAACTCCGGAGATCTGCAGACAGTTGATCTCAATAAACAGTTTGCCAATCCACCAGCCTTTGCAGCCACCACACAAATATGATGGGGGAATCTGAGACTTGTATCCACATTGACACCCAAGTCTTTGTGCACAGACAAACTTTATTGCTCTACCTTGCAGGAAGTACTGGTCAACGGGAACCAGGGCATCAAAATCAATGCAACCTCTATATAAGCGCAGCACAACACAATTATCTGGATTCAATCCAAGATTCCAAGACCTTGCAACAGAGTCAACCAAATCCAACCCACTTTGGACTGATTGGACACCCTGAACAGCATGATCAGTGTTCTCCCGTGAGTATCCCAGGTACAACTTGTTCTCATCTGCAAATGCCTTGAATTTACATTTAAGACCATTAGACACGTGATTAATGTAAATCAAGAACAGCAGTGGTCCAAGGACAGAGCCTTGAGGAACACCACTAGTCACATCAACTAGTCTGCTCAATCTGCTGCTCACACAAACACTCATTACTCTGCCAGAAAGAAGTGCAGAGATCCAGGCCAGCAATGAACCACAAACACCCAAAGACTTCAGCTTAGACAGCAGCATACCATGACTCACCACATCAAAGGCTTTTGAAAAGTCAAGCTTTATGACATCTACAATATTCCCTCATCAAACCACCTCCCAACATCATATGTCAACAGCAACTGGTCCTCAGTGCTGCGATTGCTCCAAAAACCATACTGATGAGACGATAGAATATTATTGCTTTCAAGATACTCGGTCAAGAAAGTACAATAGATACAGACTCATGAAATGATAAAAAAAACAGTTGTTTGGGAAGAGGTGTGGGAGGTCCAGGAGCAAATGAAACAGAAACAATGTAATTTTAAGAGGCCTGGGTGAGACAGGATAGTGATGTGAAGACAGTTTTCAGGGCGAGGTGTGAAGACTGACTGAATCTGAATGTGACATGCATGAGGTTCATAGAGTATATAAATGGACAGATTGGAAGTTATAGAGCAAAGATCTATGATGATAACGTAAGGAGTGAGATTCTGTTGAATGCAAGGAAATTGAAAAGTATGGATGGGTGTGGAAGCGTATTTATCCCAAGAGATCATAGATACAAACAATGCCAGGAGTTGTTCAGGAAGAGGAGCCTGTTGTGGGCGGGGGAGGAGCGTGGGGCTGGCTCGACTGTAGTCTGTGGTACTGGTGGCTTCAGGCAGCGTTGGGAGAAGGGTCCCGCTGCTCCTGGTGTAAGTCAAGGCACATTTGCCGGGGTGGTGACCTGCACTGTTTTTGGTCGTGGTGCCGCTACAACTGGTCACAGTGCTGTTGCTGTGTCTGGCCGTGGTGCTGCTGCGGCAGGTTGTGGTGCTACTGCAGCTGGGTGTGGTGTTCCTGCAGCTGGTCCTGGTGCTGCTGCAGCTGGTCGTGGTGCTGCTGTAGCCTGTCGTGGTGCTGCTGCAGCTGGCAGTAGTGCTGGTGCAGCTGGTCATGTGGCTGCAGAGGGTGGTGGTGCTGTTGCAGATGGTGGGAATGTTGCTTTGTCTAGCTGTGGTCCTGTTGCGGCTGCTTGCGGTTCTGATACCAATAGTTGGGATGTTGCTGCGTCTGGCTCTGGGGCTGCCGCCAGTCATGGTGTTGTTGTAACTGGTCGGGGTGATGGTGGTGCTCCCAATTGGGTTGGGGTTGCTGGGTCTAATTATCAGAATTTCCTCCTGCGCTGAGCTCCAGCAGTTTTTTAGGTAATTTTTTTTCAAAGTTGGCCATGTAAACGTAACTCACAAGCTAATAAAGTAGATTTTAGCTCAAATTTGCTTTTGAAGCAGTGAATTAATGTCATAGCTGATAGTGAGATGTGTTGGTTACCTTCTGTTTCATCATCCTTCATCAACATTGCTGACCTAAGTTCTGTCAGGGGAGACAGGGATAGCACAGCTCAAAAGCATGGATCGCTGCTGTATCTGCATAAGGACATAGCATTTTTGGTGTTTAAGGTGCCCATTTCAAGTGTTGTAGTTGTGTACCTAATTGATTTTGACTTGTGGATTATGGCTGTTTATTGCCTCCTTCTTATACAATTTTAGAAAACAGTGGCTTATTATACTTTTTAGCTACTGAGCTTATGCCTTGGCAAGGAGATGATCATTGCAGGTGATTTTTATTTACCAGCAATTGACTGGTCCTTGGACCTTATTGATGGCTACATTCAGCCAATTGAAATGCAATTTGTAGACTGTTTCTTATCTCTTGGACTTTTGCAGTGAGTAAGAGAGCCTACTTTTATACTCTCTGACAAGATACTGGATCTTCTTCTCACATCTGAGGATGATCATGTTGATGAGTTGCATCTATTGCTGCCACTGCCTTTCTGCCAGCATTCTTCTGTTGTGTTTGAGTATATCTTCAGTGGGGAAGGCCTGGAGTGCATGGCCGTGGGGGAGAGGTATTTGGCTTAAGGGGAATTATGCCAGAATTTTGCAGGCTCTCCTGTCCCAGATTGACTGGGGGCTAGAATTGAGCTATTCTGCAGTGTGTGAAGATTTTTTTCCTTTCTTTAGTCAATCTTATTGTTCCTAATTGAAAAGTATATACCTCTCATGCCTAATCATTCTGGCCCCCCATGGGCTGTGAGGGTGCCCGCTGCTCTTACCGGAGAAAGATCAGAGGCATTGCTTGCATACAAGCAAGTCAGAGGGGCAGAGGATTGTAATTCGGCCAGTGCTCTCAAATGATTACACATATTTAGAGCTGAATAGGCACTATAGCAATTTTTCCATCAACTCCCCAAAGAAGTATCAGTTTAATATACTAAACAGGCCTGATAACTGTAAGCTGTTCCATGCTTATGTGAGAAATAAAAGATTGGTCATCCAGCTGTTGGTCCTCTCCACTTGCTGATGGGTGAGATAGTGCAGGATCCTGGTAGGATGTGCTAAGTCTTTGCTGCTTCTTCTTCATGAGTCTTTGTTAGTACAGCTCCAACCCATCCAGCCCCTATCCAGTTCTTTGCAGGAAGTTTGGCGGATGTTGACTTCCCAAGATTGGGGGTCCAGCGTGTTCTTTCCGCTCATGATCCCAGTTCCGATGTGGGTCCAGATGGCCTCTATCCACATCTGCTAAGGAACTGTGCTGTTGAGCTCTCCCTCCCTCTTTGTTTGATTCTTCTAAAGTCATTAAGGACAGAAAGGTCCCTGAAATTTTGAGCAGATACCTGTTTGTACCCAATATTCGAGGCCAAGTCCTACACTGATCCCCTGAATTGCAGGCCTGTGAGCTTAACCTTGGTTTGCTGCAAATCAATTGAAAAAATGGTTGTATCCCAGTTGACTGAATATCTTGAGAGCAATAATATTTTGTCACCTCATCAGTATGGTTTTTGGTGAGGCTGTAGCACTGAGGACCAATTGCTGTTGGTAGGTGGATTGATGAGGGACATATTGTGGATTTGTACCTTGATGGACATGATAGGCACACATAAATGCACCAGACACCTATGGAATAAAAATCCTTTTTCTCTGTTGGCCCTCACAATTTTTTGTTCTATCACTTTGTATTCAAACTATGTTATGGAATACATATTTACATTTACAAATGCCTTCACTCAAATCTCAAAATGCCATATGCCACTCCTAACTTGTAATGTTCATGTTGGAGATGAGCACCATAGTCCAATCCAATTGCTGTGAGCCATCAGAGCCGGGGCCAAAGCCTGCTTGGTCTGTAAAGAAGCCTCCTCAAGCCTTGGTAGCTGCAAGAGGATCAATTAGTGCCAAACCGCCCTCTTACCTTTGTCTCTTACCTTTGCAGCCCCCTCCAGCAGGACCATAGCAAGTGGGGAGCAGCAGAGCCGGGGGAAGCCAGCACAGCCATGGGCGCCAGTATGCAATTGAGAACAGCAATGTTAACACAGGTATAGAAACTGGAATTAGTGTGCCTATTGGCTATCACATGAACCATCCGCATGAATGACAAAAAAAAAAAAAAAG
>SDVV010018214.1:0-13811 GCA_016164225.1 Gammarus roeselii
TATATATATCTTTTGCCTGCATTCAAACCCGTGGTATAAAAACAGAACGAGAAAGATTGCATAGCGTGTGAGACTCGAAACCAAACATCTTTCTTTTGTGCACATTTTCTCCACAAGCGAGAGTGAAGTGGCTCTCTTTCTCAGTAGCTACCCACCAATGATGGACTTGTGGTTATTGTGGTCCATCATGTCGGGCGCAGGAGAGGTCGGGGAAGCGTCGGGCTGATCGTACACAGGGGTACTGTCGCTCTCGTCGTTCTGACTGTTTGCGCCAGCTTGGTGCGCCTCCAAAGTGTCCCACTTTGACAGGGTCATCGCCTGTGCAGGGCAAGACAAGAGGGGCAAGGCTGGGTCAACTCAAAAAAACAAGAAGGCATTTATTCAAGGCAGAGGAAAGTATCTTCCGAAACAGAACGCTACATTCCGATACCAATTCAATTGCTCCTGGATCGTTTCGCTACGTGCGAGCTTCCACAACGAAAATACAGTACAAGGAAAGGAAGAGGAAAAGTCGTTACATGGTCAAATTATTGTTATTTGAAAGTTTTTCAAACTCACCTGTGCTTCAACCCTCTGAGGGCTGACACTCTCCCATTTCGGGGGCACAAACCCGGGCCCTGTGCCGGCGGCGGGGGGGCGGGGGCTGCCGGGCCCTAGCGGGACGCCGTCAACGTCATCGTCCACTGTAACGACGCAACACAAAACGTTACAATTAACTTCCCCGCAATTTCGTATGTGGCGGTAACAAGGGCAATCACCTGCTGATCTATACTGGCTGCCACAAGACATGATCAAACGCAACAATATGACCGCATAAATGAATAGCTACTACCAAGAACATAACCAAAGGCGAAACATTAATAGCTGTGGCACTAGCAGAGCTAGGGAGCCGAAAACATGAGACCAGTTGTGTAATACCCTGCTTCTTCCAGCCAATCATCAATTGCTACAGTATGATTATATTCAGACCCATCATATAGCATATATAGATAAGGACGCAAGGCCTAATACCCCAGAAGGATGTCTAACCGACGGCCAAGCGCACCTCACACTCCCATCATTCACATGCACACATACTTCACCTTGGAGTATATAGCTCTGGAGAAGCCAAATAAAAACAGGTCAGAGCCATTTTCCGCGAAACAATCTTTCCATTTCAACATACGATTCATTGCGCATACAATTGACGGGAGGTAGAAAGGAGTTATTGTGGTTTGGCCCCAACGTCTCTAGGAGGAATTCAACAACCCACAGCTAGAAGAGAAACAAGCTGGACGCTGGGACCAGCGTCGTTCTGGCGACGAACGTCAAACCGGCAACTAGTGTTCATCAAGCTATACTCCATTTTTTTCAGGATATTTGAGTGACTGGGTTTCTTTCTGCGTAAAGTCAATGTCCTCAACGCAGCCAGTGTCGAAGGTATGCCCGGGGGTCACAGGATGTACAGAAATTCGTAAGATGCTGAGGCTAGATGGTTAAAGCAATTCCTTAGAAGGCGATGGATACTCCAAGAATCAAGCGAACACAATTTAGTGCTGTTAATGTTGTCTGTGTAGTGCCCAAGTTGCACAGAATTAAATGATGCGAGTAATAGATCGCGGTGCAGCCCGGTAGTATGAGCATGACTATCAGAACATTTCTGATCGATCCCAAGAGCGGGGTACTTCAAAGTTTCTTTAGCAGTAAAAAAGGAATGGAAGTAGATTAAACTTTGGTGTAGTATGTAGCACTCTCGAGTCGAAGTCCTTCACACATAAGATCAGCAAGAATGGTAAGGAGAGGACGACATAAGTGGGAGGAGAAGGTTGCTGCCACTTCGACCTGAACTCATCTCAAACCCCTTCGATTGACCCTGTAAGCATCAGCTACTGTAACACTGACGTGGTGCGCCGTCAATGTCGTCTTCGTCATCATCATCATCGTCGTAGCCTTGCAGTGCAGAGATGGCGGCGCTGCTCTTCAACAGGGGCGTGTTATTAGGCTTGAAGGGCAGCCCATCCAGCATGTCGTCCTTGTTGTCCAGGAGGCCCAGCGGTACACCGTCCACGTCGTCTAGGGGCACGCCATCAACATCATCACCCACCACTCGCAGCGGTGTGGCGCATTCCACTGACCTCTCCGGCTTCACGTCGAGGCCGTCCATACCGTTGTTGGCGGACTGGAAAAATGGAAGGTAATGAGTGCCTGGCCCTACAGACATCTATGTAACATCTAGTAAGTAAGGAAAGTTCTATAGAACTTAACATATTTTACGGCCATCGCACGGGCGATGGAGACCCCGCATGAAAATTTCCCTTGTTCCAATTTGCATATCAACATTTCATCACAATAATTGAGAGTGAATTTTCTTGAAGCACCTAGTCAATAACATTCCCGAGCTGTGACCGATTCCTCATAAGACATGACAGTGCCTAACCAATTCTCTCCTCCCAACTCCTCACCCGCTTGACGAGCCCCAGGAAGATGTTCTGTAGACTAATGAGGAACTCCGGCGGGTAGACGGCCCAGTCCTCCCACGCGCGGCAGCACTGCAGCACGCGCTGCTTCAGCTGTTCTGCGCGCAGACGCGACTCAATAGCCGTGTGTGCGTTGTATACGCCCTCGAAGATCTCCTGCAGCTTGCTCTGCAGCCTGCGCACCCGTGCGTGCGAAGAGGCCGCGTGCGCAGTGAGACAATGGCCGACCACACGCGGGTAGTGAGTGTGTGAAGCACGTGGATGGTGTAGGCACGAGACATCAGACACTCAGAGGATATGTGGTCCACAGGCACACGATCATAGCAACATTAGACACCCCCGCGGCCAACAAAGGTCCATACGATAACAGATAACGGATTCGGTGTAATCGAGAGCCAAACGTGATCACATTGCAGCGTATTGCAGCAAAATGATTACGAGTGTATGTGGTTGGATCGCGAAGGCAAACGTGGTGTCACGCAAATGAAATAGAGCACCATAGCACACATTCAATATGGGTAAGGGTGTGTGAGGGACGCGGCACCAACACCGAGACAGCGTAACAAAGTAGAGTGAGGCGAGCGTTGATAGGGTTGGCAGCAGCGCGCCACACCCACGTAAGGAAGAAAATAAAGGCAGAAGAAACAGTTAGAACCGGGAAATTACTTCACAGAGCTAAAATTTATATTACTTGCAGGCATTAAAAACTTTAGATAAATTCATATTGCATTGTGGTAAACGTATAGCCAAGCAATGGTATTATTAACCAAACGTGAAAATTCATAAGAGTTTATGTGTAAATTCATAGTCGTTTCAAACGAGATCACCGTAATTTTGCTCACCCTTTTCTGTAAAACGAAGCATTGGACACCTTGACACTGCAGTTGTGAAGAATGTCCGACACTAAATATAAACGAGCCATCTGTAACATATGTGTACACGATATAACGTTAGATAATACGGACGAGACATTGCAGATGGATGGGATGAAACATTGAAGAGGTGTCAGCTCAAAGAGGTCCGTCACTCTCCCAATAAACACGAATGTGCTGCGATCCAAATCGTCGCAAAATAATTCATTCATCAGTTTAACAACTTAAAACCAATGAGATGAACGTTTAAAAATCACTTATACATGGATATTTTTTTACGTCATTTTGCCAAAAAATATTTGGTAGCTACACAACCAAATGTTAGAGGAAGACCTCAACGTTTCCAAGAAGGAAGTAGCTATCTAGATTTGTGACGCTCATGTGAACAGAGCTGATGGTGTAAGCTGCCAACAAGCAATTGAAGGCACCTTCTTGGTGATGGCAGTGTTGGAGTTGATGAGAGCCTCGCACAGGCACTGGCAGATCTCCTCGGCGGCATCGGCATGCTCGATGCACCAGACCATCGCCTCGCCCACCTTCTCCCGCTCCGGCGTCAGGTGACGGATCATATGCTCTAGGCGGCCGCGCTGCCTGTGAAGGGACGGAGAGGTTAGAAGGAGAGCTCCGGGCAGCTGCGCGGATTGCGAAAGGACGGAAGGGTTAGAAGGTGTGCTTCAAACCTGTCGAATTAGTTCCATGTGAGGAAATTTATTAAAAGAAATATAGTCTGTGCGGACGAAATTATAATAAGTGACAAGCACTAAAATACACGGGTAATATCGAACTATTCAACACGAGTACCACAGGAAGCGCAGGTGTGCCAAAGGTACCAGGGACATGTGATTCCCGTGCTCCGCATAGACAGCAAGGAATCATGTCCTGCTCAGGAGCCCCATGGAGCGTAGAAGTCTCACTGGTGCTGTGGTTCTAGTGTCCTATGCCCCAACCACCTACCTCATAAAGGGAAAACCAAGAAGAGGTAGGAAACGGATGTCCAATGCATGAGGCATGGACCCAGGCATTAAGCATCACGCATGAGTACGTCGATAATGGAAAAAAGAGAAAGAGAGAGACATAAAAGGTTGCATGAAAGGCAGCAGCGTCGTAAGCTGTGATCAGGGGTCGAGACTAATCATAAAGAACTCTGTGGATCGCAGAACTATTGCCCTAATCAAACCCATAGTTCAATTCAAAGGCTCTGCGAGAAGAACTTATGTCGCAAAATGTATTTGTTGCTATTGTATTGAACAGAGAAATGATGCATTCCTCGCTCTTGAGATTGTTACTGTTGTAACAAAGGCCTGTTCAGAGAACAGAGCTAACACAGAGTGAAATGAATGGCAAAACAGAATCCATCACAGTTTAACATTAGATGGCACCAGTCATTATCTACAACAGCAACATATACAATAGCTTAAGAGACATCGCTTGTGCCATAATCTGCCATGCAGTAATAATCTCAATGCTATTCACACGAGGCATTTAACTTTGTATGCAGTTCTGGTACGGCATTATACATGGACTAAGCACATTAGTGAATTCTAGAAAGCAAATTGTAACCAAGTTCTAATACAGGCAAAAAATTACTAGTCCAAATATGAGTTTTTACTAATAATTCACACTTGTTTCACTTCTGTACACGAGGCAGGAATCTCAGTTCTGTCAGATCCCTCTGGACTGGAGCCCTCACCCCAACACAGTTGTGATCTAAATGATAGGACAAATGAAATAGCTCTTCATCGTGCAAACATTTCAACTGAAGTGGCCAAGTGATCGACAGCGGCCGAGGGCGCGTCAAGGAAGGATGAGTGGAGCGCAGTGGAGCTCAAGTACCAAGCTATCGTAAATCCACTCAGAACGATAAGCTAGCAGCTATTAGCCTCTCCCAAGCAAGCCCCCAACTCACGCGTTGGAGAGAGAGCCTCTCCTGTTTTTCTCTTCTTCCTCTTCATCCTGCTTGACCAGCTCTTCTGGCATGCCCTGGAGGAAGGGATTGAGAGGAGGGGGCTTCCATATCGAGCCGCCTAAGGGCGAAGAATAGAGGTTAATGTGGGCACACACGGCAACAACGCGATGCTTAGGATACAGGCCATACAAAATGATTATGTATATTATACATCGAGTCAAGGATGATTCACGGCAATAAAATATTGTAACAACTTGAAAAGGATTCTTTTTGATGGCACTTTGCTAGGTCTCTCCTGCGGCTGCAGATGACAGCAGTAACACAGTTTAAATGACCAATAATGTCAATGACAGAAAATAATAAATTCACGATTTATAAAATAATATACATTCATTCTATTTGGTAATGCACACAACAGCAAGTAGTAAAGAGTGAGCCCCTCAGCGCCGAGATGAGCCCAGACGACAGACACGTCCTAATCAGTAGGGGGTCAACAATGCTTCATCCTGACTACACTGAATGACAAGAGCAGTTACATACATTCATTCATATGAATAATATTAAGCAACCGCTCAAGCATAGATATCACAATAACATGGATGAATTCTACTCAAGCTGAGGATGAGAATGCGATAGTTGAATCACTCTGTTGCTTACTCATAGCAAGAAGATTGAAAATTATTTCTGGTGGTTTTTGTTACATTACTCAAAGTTCATGAATAAGTCCGAGAGAAAATGAACTGGCAAATGGTCTCTGAATTTAACGATCACACTCTGCTCTTTCCCCACGACAAATTGCAACACAAAGATAATCAACAGAGGGCAATACTAACAGAGTTAGCCGTATGGATAGTTGAATATCAAGTCATTCTTCATTAGACCTAAATTACATAAAATATATAATGATGTTGGATTAAATCAGCTGCCACTCTAATAAGAGTATCAAGTCAACCAATGCAGGTAGAACAGTTCATAATATATTTCAGCGATCACTAGTCCAGAGCATCCCGTGGCCACTCAAAAGGCAAGCCTTATTCCTCACGGCTGTAGGAGTAAAAAGCCACTGCATATGTTGAGTTTTAAAATTTAAAACGTTTTTTTGCTCTTATATTCAGGGTCGTTTTTGAGTAGCACTGTGCCAGGTGAAGTGAACGCTCCCTCACCTTCGAACATCCTGAAGGGTTGAGTGGACCAGCGAGAGGTGGAGTCTCCTTGTAGGATGGAGAATAGCTTCCAGCGGTAGTAGACGTGAGCAGGACTCTGGTTCTCGAACAGGAACCTGCACGACACGGTGGTTAAGACGACATGGCAGTTTACATTACTCCTAGCTACACCAAGACGCGCAAATGTGGGCTGTGGAATCATTCGATTTGAAGGCTCCATTGGAAGATTGATCTGAAATTTGTTAACTAATAATACCCAGTCTGCATCTGCGAGCACTCAACGGTAGCAAAAGTTGCTGATCTTTCTGTTCATGATTATGACCTGAGCATCATCGGTAGCAAGGGTTGATGATCTCCCTGTGCATGATCAAGGCACGAGCACTCACCGGCAGCACAAGTTGCGGATCTCCATGTTCCCGTTCATGTCATGATTAGATTAGAGTGACGAGGCTTTCCAGCGCGCTGGAGTCAGCGTCCTTCTGGCGCCGAACGTCAAATCAGCAGCTTGTGTTGCATCAAGTTATGGTCAACTAGCTACAGCGTTAAGTCAATATCACATACGCGGCGAAGGTACCACAGGAGGTACAGAAACGCCCAAGGTGTTGTTGATGTTATATGGTTCCAGAATTGTTCGGGTGGCAACAAGGGTATTAACATTCAACATTCTCTGCTCCAGATCCCCAAGGATTCGCATTCGTCCTTAAGCTGCCGGGGGCAATGCGCCTCAACACCTGATGAGGGGGAAGGCGAAGAGGACAGAAAACGGGGATCCCATGCATTATATCTACACTTACATCTCATGCAAGATAACAGCAAAAGTAGGAGGAAGAAAACGGATTAGTCGTAGAAAAGGATGCATGAAAGAAAGAGCGTAACTAGGCTGTTATTAGCTTCCCGATAGGAAGACAGTAGGGACCAGTGTGGGTGTGTATAGGTGCGGGTGTATGTGTGAAACAACTATTGAAAGTTAAGAGTGAATTAGAGATATTATAAAATGAGAATTTGAGTTATGAGAGGAATTTGAGGAGCGCCTTGACGTCGACCAGCACCCTTCATGGGGGATTCATCCTATTGTCTGTATCTGTATAAAATACAATTTGAACTAAACATACAATGCAAATGAGGTGAATAAAAACCGAGTAAATACTTGATGGAGGAAAACGGAGTAATAGAGAAGGGTGAAGAAGAAGGAGCCTGAAGGAAAACAAGGGTGCTCACCCTCCCCCCCGGTTGGGCCATAACTCCGTGCGTCCCGTACACCTAACAATGCCAAGGGGGATCATGGCCTGAGGCTCACCGGTAACAAGGGTTGCTGATCTCCCTGTTCATGATCATGGCCTCAAACATGGGCCCTTCCCTCACGACAAACTCGATGGTGCGGTGGATGAGTCGAAGAAGAGCCCTGACCAATGGAGAACAGTATGTTAGTAGGCGGCCAAGGTTAGACTGACACATGCAACCTTACATAGCGCGCTTATCAACATCTAATTGTATAATGACGTTCTTGACCCAACACAAGTATATATTTCATGAAACTGTTCATCTGGTAATGGGAAGCTTTGGAATCAAGTAACTGATAGCAGACTTGTTGTCAAATGCAATGTGTCAACATAAACATGTAGGCAACTTTGGAGAGTGACAGATTTCCAAACAAAGACCCTTTAGATTGCAAAACACGACCATAACATAACAAATTCATCTTAATTGTAGGATTCAAGATCAAGTAAATATGTCAACTGCTAAGGCATAAGAAACATTCCTGACTTATTAAAACCTTCCAGAAAATTCCTTATATATATTTAATAACTCGGCTTAGTTGGATGCCACTCCTTGTAATGTTAATATGATAATGCATGATAACAGAAATTATGAGAGCAATATCAGTTTGGATTCAAAATAAGGTTAGGTTTAAAGTAAGAGTGAATATGTAATTCAAATATCAACCCAAAGACCTTATTGGAAAGATTTCCAAAATAGTTCTGAAATTATAGGTTTTATGACACCACAAACGTTGCACATAATATGATCCTGAAAAAATCTGCATCAAGAAACCTTTCTGGCAAAGATAAAACACAGGCAGACCAGGTTTGCCTCCGCGTGCGGTCTGATGCATATTGGAAACACGGAGAAAATAACCACAAGATGAAAAAGGTATAAGAACATCTGTTGCTCGATGATTTACTTCTGAGGCAACACATAACTTGTTGTTGCTGCTTAGCTCCAGCTCCTCCTGCGGTAGAGCAGTCACGGCCAGTGCACAGCCGGAAACCCAAGGAGGGGCCGGGAGCACAATCTTGTTCAAGAAGTGTGTCCTATCAAAATTATGTTTGAGGGGAATGACCTTGGTTTCCTCATGCAGAATAGGAATAGGTGTCGTCTCTGTCCTGCCAGTTCCGATGCGTAAGGCAGTATTTTCGTAGGATAATCATGTGTGTGGGAGCAAGGTCAGATGACTCGGCAGTGTTTGCGTACGAAATAATGGGTCGTCCTTAATGGAGAAAAAATAGCATTGCGTTTTTTCCATAGAGGTAGGTTTGTCGGATAGCCAGAGGACCTAACCACGCACAGGCCGCGTCCACGTCGAGGCCATGCGACGCCAACGTTAAAAAGGTGGGGTTTGAGGGACTTAAGCTGTGGTTGATCGCAGACGCCGCCATCACAAATAAGCCAACTTGTTGATGATTCATCTGACGCTCATAGACTAATCCGTGATAAAGAGCAGAATTGCCAAATGCCAATGGTTGTTAACCCTTTATAATAATATCCCATGTGAGGATCGATCTTTAATGCTGACATTAAGAGAGTTATGGTAAAAATTACTATTTCAGTTTATAAAATTGGGCATTCCGTTTCAGCAGATGAACAAAATATTGTGCAATTTGACCAATGCTTCACAAGCGATATGTAGGCTGCAGATCAATCTGTCAATTTCTTCAACTTAGGTTGAGATTCGCATCAAAACTCAACAGCCCTCGAACAGGGAAAACATGACGATCCGAGCGATGTTCTCTTCATGTGGCATTGACTCTTCTTCACTTGTTTGGCTTTTGAACACCATTTGGACGAACGTTTAGCAGCCTAGATTTGTCCAGAATCCCTTGCAGTAGCTTTCTACTTTAGATATTTGAAGTGGCAACAAACTGAAATTGCAGCCAACGCAGACAGTGTTGTTCCTACTGCACACGACCCTTATCACCATGGCAACATATATGCGAGGTCCCTCTTTTCCGGCACTTGCATCGGTCTGGACTAGCAATTACTGCCCTTTGTCTGGGTCTGCAGGTCACAGGTCTGTTGAAAGCTGACTGGAGCTAAACAACAACAACAAAAACAATGTTACGTGATCTCTCACCAACGTGACATCAGGCTCGTGCTGCTGATTCAGAAGGTCAGGAATAATCAGAGATATGTGATCGAGTCACGTGTGTCTGCGTCGCTGATTACACATTAGATACTGATTTCATCAGCTATACTCACTAGTTAACTGAGAAGCATAAATGACGACACCTTCTGGACAACAAGAGGTATTGGTAGCTTCTTTCCAGAAGGGACCACAAGCAGCTATACCCAAGAAAAGATTGTTCAGAGCATCGTCTGATGAAACCATTACGCCGTGAGCAACTTGAAATAATGAAGACGTTAGTGAGAGCAAACATTAGACAGTTCAAGTAACATTTGTTCACAGTGACCAATTGTTGGTTAAGTGGATTACAGTGCAAACACTGCAATAGCCTGTGCTTTTATCTTTGCCAGCAATATTTCTCAGCAGCTGAAAAGACAAATCAAAGTTTTCATAATTGGAAAGAGAAGCTACACAGAAAAAGAGAAAATGGACCCTCTGAATGTTCCACTCCGTGGTAAAATGGAGAAAGAGTACAATACACTCTACGGCGTGAAGAACGACTCAGAATACCTTCAATAAGACAAACAACAATGCATATTTTGATATTCCCGGCTACTGTACAATAGCAAATATTCAAAAATTTCTTCAGCGCAATAACATACATATGATTTTGGTAAGATTTCAAAATATCAAACGTGTATTAGTGATTCGAATGAAGATAAACATCAATGACAAAGGCAAAACCTTATGAGTGTTTGTAACCGATCCGTAATTATAGAATAAATACAGATGCCATGACAGAAATATCTGAAGCATCAATTATGACGGCTATTCGGAAAATCAATTGTAGTATAACAGCCAATCAATGGTGTCAGACCGCCCTCCATCTTCATACAAGATTGTTGCGGTAATCCACAGATGATTGTTGCACTAATCCACATCTAAAAACTGAAGAGCCAGCAATACAACAGCTATCCATTATAAGTTTTC
Source organism: Gammarus roeselii (assembly GCA_016164225.1). Classification (NCBI taxonomy): domain Eukaryota; kingdom Metazoa; phylum Arthropoda; class Malacostraca; order Amphipoda; family Gammaridae; genus Gammarus; species Gammarus roeselii. The sequence continues at coordinate 10,731 of SDVV010018214.1, forward strand.
GACAGATTTAAATACAGGATCGAACATGAAAGGTATACATAGATCATTTAAAACCATACACTTCATTGCTAGTCGTATAGCCAGAATTTACTGCTTATAAATCTGTGTGTACTAGACATGAGTGTAATGAGGACTGCTTCACTTGATGCTTTGGCTAAGCAGAGCTTGTAGAGGACTCCGCGATCAATGGCAGACATGAACCGTACACAGATGAAATTATCTTATGCTCAACACAAATATCAGAATCTCATGGTGAAGTTGAATATACGAGTAACTTTGAAACTGAGATGGTTTAATGCGTTCAGAGGAAAAGAATGAATAGCTTGGTCTGAGCAAGTACAATGAATGCTCTTAACATGATTCAATGTGAACATTGCACGTGTCAGCAAGTACTTATGAATGCTCATGAGCAGCAAAATTGCTTGCCATCGTTATCAAGAGCCAACACTCACAAGCTGCCGAACATACCTCAAAACAAGACCGGAGTGCTTTGTAACGCCTGCCACTTCAACAAGTCCTAACATATATTGCAATGTTAATGCTGGGAAGGTTTTCGTTGACACATTAGGAGAGTGAGTGGTAGTCATTATAAAATTAGGTACTGTTAAGATTCAAAAAGTCACCAATGAGAGCACTGACATACATGTTCAGAGTAAAGAAGCAAACATGTGTGTTGATATGGATGGTGAGGAGGGGAGCGAACCCCAGAGACATAACAATAATGGAGCTAAGGATAAGTATTAGTTTATCAGAGAGAATAAAGGCAATCTACGCAGAGGCGAAGGCCGCCGCACGCCAATTACCTGAAGGGCGACTTGCAAGACTGCAGGCTCGACCCAACACAACATCTGTGATCTGTCGGTAAAGCTCGTGCAATGCACGTAGTGGCTACACTTCTCCTTCACACTTTAATACTAATTAACAATAGAAAAAGGCGATTGTGTCAGAGCAGGCAGGAAGCCGACGTCGATGCTGTGTCTGTACTCTTGTCGTCATGGGTGGAGACTGGAGGCTGTGGCCAGTAAGTTGGTGAGCAGGAATTTAGCCGACATTTTGAAGCGCCACAGAACAGACACAAATTGCGTCCTTTTTCACGAGTCACAACACGCCTTAGAATGGTGAGCTTGTGAAGCAATCAATTGAAACGTGGCTTCGAGTCCAAACACAGCGAGACCCCACTACGGGCCTACGGCATTTAATCATATCAATGTTCTCTTGCTTTGCCGCAGCACGTTTCGAAAAAAGTTCGTGAACATCTTTCTATTTTTTTAAACGTTTTGAGAACTATTTAGTTGATTGATATCAACAAAATAAGTACACTGAGGAGCCGCAGACGGGAGAACGCTCAACAGCTTGTAGAGTAATACACGACCCAACTCGGATGGGGGGGGGGGGAGGTCCGTGAAATATGTTTTTCCCGCGAGGCTTCCCTCACTCACGAAGAACAAAAGACAAGCGCAACGCGACGGCGGTGCTGCAAAGAATGGTTAGCAACACGATAGTCATACATACACAGGAAAAGTAAGCAAAAAATGTACCATTAAGATGGTCATTTGCCCACATTGACCTGGCGTTCATGGCCTGCAACAGAAATGGATTAGACGGAACATGGTACGACAGACCAGAACAGGAGGCCGCTGTAACCCAAATACGGGAGCTAGAGAATAAAACCACGGTTAGGCTGTTTAGGGACAAGAGGATTAGTGCCTGAAATGAAACAAAATGATTAGAACGTTTGTAATACTTAAATCTGAAAAGAAAACATTCTAGTTCTGGAAAAATGACATTACAGCACGCTGGAAAATTATCAATGAAAAAACCTGCTTCTCTTCTTATAAACAAAAAAGGGGGTGAAAATGAAGAAAGTCATTAGTGTTTGTAGGTAATTGTCCGTAAAATTAGATTCCTTAGTTTCTAGAGCACAGCTAAAGCATGTTGCGGCGCAGCCTCAGTACTTGTAGCATGTGGTGAAATTGAAGGGACCTCAACAATCTGACAATGAAATGCTAAGGCCACTGCATCGGATGGAATTGGTACTCTTTAGTCAGAAAAATAAATGAAGGCAATGAGGGTGTTTTCTAACCATTGCCCGATAAAAAGATTCTGGCCAAGTACAGCAGCCGAAACAGACTTAATTGGGTTAAAAAAATGCCGTTCAGTTTATATAAGAGAGGAGAGGAAGGGCGGAGGCACGGAATACGTCCAGTAACCTTTTACATGTTAATTAGCGACTTGCAGATTATCATTATCTGGTTATGGCCAGTTTTGGTGTACTAACTATCACCGGGCAGCATGCTACTGTGTGGGTCTGACTACATTACTGCACGATATCATGAGCCACCGACCAGAGCGGCGCACAACACCGCGGTTCTGACCACAATCAACACAACACGGACCTGCAAGGCCTATCTCCAGTATAAAGTCAAGCCGTCGCTCAACCTGCCTCGGACAATACTATTTCAGACGACTTGAAGAACAAGTGAAGAGGATTTTGGGCATCCATTTGTCAGGCATAGACGCTAAACTGGCAAAAAGTGATGCCAATACACGAGGCTGCACCGCGATACGCCACTTACCAGCTAAGATGAGGGATGCTAGAGCTAGAGTAGGAAGTCTTTACCTTTCCGTAGGGACAACCACTTTGACAACTGCCCTTTGTAATATCTGTTGGAGTAGAGCAGCAACAAGGGTAAAAAACGAGCATGGGTAGGCCAATGGACAACATGACACAAAAAAATGAAGGTACAAATATCATTAGAAAGAATTAGAGGATTGTTATCCTCTCATGCTTTGTAATATCATTAGAAATAATTAGAGAATTGTTATCCTTTCATTCTATGCAATATCATCAGAAAGAATTAGACGATTGTTATCCGAACTGAAGTCAAACTACCTCAATAGTAATCAAAACTTATAATTTCACAGGCTCGTGCTGCACTGAAACAAACCGAGTGCCACTAATACCTATTCACGGAGCTCTTAAGTAATAATACGTGATTTTACAATTTAAAATATCCGTGGACAGCATTAAATCAACAACAAGATTATCGAAATGAGCAATTTTTTCAAGGTTTAAAGAGA
>SDVV010018215.1:0-13811 GCA_016164225.1 Gammarus roeselii
GGATGGATGGATATTTATTATGTCTATGAATTCCCATTTTTTTTACAACTTGCTATTTATGCTCCTGAGAGCAGCGACCTGGAGATGGGATTAGATAGTTTTGTTACGATAAACACCGTTTGACGCAGAACGGTAGTTCCTGGCCGTTACCCTCATCTGCATCACAGTCAGACAGGCATGGATGGTGTGAGTGATGGGTCCGTCCCTAACAAAAATGAAGTATTTGGCCAGTCATTGTTGGTATGGTTGGTAGCCCTGCACTAGGAGGGCTGTAACCAGGGTATCAAGGATTCCTCATTCAATTTTTGTCGCTTCAAATTGGTGACCCTCAAGGTGATATCTGTCCCAATCTACACAAATACATATATCAGTATATGTTGAAAAATATCATTTTTTTTAGAGAGGTTGGTGGGGTAAGAGACTGAGATCAACGAAATGTGACTGGAATTTCATTTCTGCGTCAAACGGTGAGTATCGTAGCAGAACTATCAAATACTAAATAATGGTTGAAGTGGGTGTTTAATAATTAAACATCTGTTGGGCTTTACAACTATGTTCAGAAAAAGCTCCCAAGTGTGCAGTAAAACGTCTAAATCTACAGAGGAGACTCGCGACAGCTCGGCAGATTTCTTCTAAGGCTTCGGACATCTTCATCACTCAATCTTTAAACTGATTAGGGATAGCGGCGCTTCAGAACACTGAATTTAGGTGATTTGCATGTGTCCTAAGCATAAACCATTTCCTGTCCAAGATTTTCTTGTATGGATCAGGGTTAGAATCTGATGCCGGGAACAAAAGTCGAACGATGATTTTTGTGAGGTGCAATGAGGCCTTTGAACTTGTTGAACTTGTACGGCTTCATTTTCAGTTACGTATAAGGAATTTGATGAATAAAGACTTGATGAAGTCAAGTTTTTGAACAACATGTCGAATGGAAAGGGTAGGATCTTCATGAATCTATTTACTAACGAAAGGATTTGCTTCTGCCGTTGTTTTGGAAGTCTTGCGTCTTGAGCTGCACCAGTAGAGTATATGTATACAAATATGCTTTGTGAAGGATTATAGATATTAATAAATAGAGTTACATGTAATTTAGGGAGTTTGCACCTCACGTTTTCACGGACGGCCGGAGTCAGGCAGACGTCTACCGGGTGACTCATTCTGATGGATTAACGAACAGCTTTCGGATTCTTCATAAGGTATGTAAATAGGTTAGATATATTATTAGGCTTTTTTATGTTTATAAGTTATATAAATAGAACGTTTACGCACTACCACTGGTGTTCGCATTTCACCTGTGCAATGCATGCAACCTTTGACTGAAGCGGGCGTACGGCGATTCACGCTAAAACGGGGAGCGGGGGGCGTAGGATAGGGCGGACGAAGGGACGGATGGACGTAAAGGGTTCAAACGCATTGGCAGTTTTTATAATTTAAACATTAAAATTGTATTGTATTTCTATATTTATTGTATTTATATATTTGTTTTCTCTTCTTGAGAGGGTTTTAGTGGGGTATATTTGGTCACTAACTGTTGCTCGTTATATATATTTATTTGATTCTGGTATGAATAGTGTTATAGCAAGTTTTCTGGAAGGGGTGTGGGTGCGGTAGAGGAACCCCCTAGGCAGAAAGTTGGATGCGATCTGGAAAATTAGGTGAGTTTGCTCTTACCTATTATTTGCTGTGTTTGAGTGTATGTATCGTTACATATTTATATTTGGATTATAATTCTATATTTTTTCATGTTGACATTTAATTTTGTATTCTTATATAATTGAGGGTATAATTGACTTATTCAATGGTTGATTGGCGGATTCGTAGCGGCTGGGATTGGGATAATGTGTCTGTTTTGTTCATTTACCACTATATATTCTTTTATAGGATAAGTGTGGTAGGCATGTTTCATCACTCAATTTGCAGCCTTAGTTTGCGATCGACCCTGTATGGTACCAACCTGATATTGAATTTTAGGCAATGTTCTGTGTTATACATATTTTTTTTTCATATGTATATAATATCTATACGAATCGTACAAATTTAAAATTCAAAATTTCAATGAAATTTTGAATTTTCGATGAATGACAGAGCCAAGTCGGTCTATTGAAGTGATAACTTGGTTATTTAAGTAAGGTGTTATCGCACGAAATTTTTGAAATTTTATTGAAATTTGATTTTTTAATTTGTGTTATACGTTTTTACCTCATGTAATACGTACATACGCTTGAACATACACATTCACGTACGTACACAGCCCTAAACACATATACAGTCGATGACCTAGGCGAGTAATGTTAGGGCAAATGTTTTGTGAAAAACCGCATGTAATTAACTTATAATAGCTAGCTGGATACCGAGAATAGAGTCAGTGATACGATGAGATCAAGCGGAGACACATGTTTTGTCATAGAATAAACAAAAATTGATATTCCTATCTCAAAATTTTGTTTACAAGTGCTGGAAGAAGAAATCTCCGAAGATGATATGAGTCGGATCGAATAAATATGGACTAGTGTGGAAAAATAACCGATATCTCAGAATGGACAAACAAGAATAAAAAGTGGGAGATATCATTCATATATGGATGCAGGAAAAAGGAAGTCTGCTTTGGATAACTAATGTGGACGCGTTTCATTCGTATGTAAGTAAGTTTAGGGGGAATAAGAAAAGCAAATCTCGAAATTGATATGATCCATGTGGAAAATCTTCATCATGATTGTAATACAGCTGAGGTAGTGGACAACAAATTATACCTATCTATAAACGAAAGAAAAACCGGATCGTATGCAAAATTTCTCAATGATGAAGCTCGGAATGACTTTGAATTGGAGAAGATTCGAATAATTAAAGGTCAAGAAGAAGAAGTAATACATTTCTGGACACATGGGAACGAAACAGACTTTGGTATTCGCATCAAAGATATGATGGAGTATATGAAGGATTTGAGAGTATACTGGAAAATAGTGATGATAGGTACGGTTGGATGACGAACAATGCTGTTCAAAATAAAAAAAACAGGTAGATGTTATTGATGATGCCAGCAAGGTCTGTAAATAATGCCAATAAATGCTAATAAAACTATGTATGTCCTCAATGAAACGTTTATATTATCCTAAACTCAAGGGATGAGTAATGAATTGCGAACATAGTGTCAATCGGAGGTAACATCGAATTGTCGAAATCAGTAGGAGAATATGTTTCAAGGCGTAAAATGATGTCAGAAACCTATTTTGAGGTAATTGAATTAGATGTGTTACAGATTGGTATGAAATAAATCAGAGTCCGATCAGATCTTGAAACGAAGTCATCGTCAAGATTATGGAAATTATAGGAAAGAAAAATTAAAATCAGAGATGCAAGTTGTCAGAGGTTGTAGAGTCGAGTGGAGTTATTGAAGTAAATTGAGAAAAACATGGTGTGAGACTATGTGTCCGTTTGTATGAAACTGGATACAAATTTGAAATACTTGTAGCAATCAATCCATCCAAGTTTGAAAAGGGGGCTTTTCTGGTATCTAATTCGGGTCGAGAGTGACAACGAAATAAATAAAATGTATGTTGAAGTGATATTTAGAGTCGTCTGGAGGGGATCATATGTATATATCAATGACTGAATACCGAACGAAAGGTTAGGTTAGGTTATGATGGGTGTGAAAAACATGTTAAAGTGATGTAGAATTGTGTCATAATCAAAAATAATATGAATTACCCGTAAAATTCAAACCATTCAAGTTTGAAAATAGGTCCTCTCTGCTTACTAATATGGGATGAGTGTTACAACAAAATAAATAGCATATATGTTAAAGTGATATTTAGAGTCGTTTGGAGGGCTTCATATGTATATAGCAATGACTGAACACCATACATAAAGTTAGGTTAGGTTTGGATAGGATGATTAGTTCTTTGAATCTAATATCGCGTGAAACTGTTCCTTCTTATATATCTTGTAACAAAATCAAGGGATGTTGTTCTATAGGTTAGGTTAGGTTAGGTTAGGTTGCCTAAGTATTAATGCATCTGGCTGTGTATGGTAACCCTTTTGCGCAAAATGTGTGTAAATGCCTACATTGTACCTACATTATACCAGCCTATGCTGGCATATGCCGGAATCAAACCACAAAAAAAAAAATGTTCACATATTTACTAAACATCCACAAGCCAATATATAAGCATCAAATGATGTTTTTTCTGGCAATCAAACATTCTATTCAAGCTAACGCATGTACACAGATTCAGAGAAACAAACAATCCTAAAACCAAACCAAAGTACAAACAAGTTAGGTAGAATATCAAGTAGAATTACTAACAACAGAAGGACACATTGAAATGGATTGTCGATAACAATTAAGCTCTCAAAATATATCGAAGTTGGACGAAAGTACAAACAGTTATCTAAATTACTAACAACATGTTTATATAAGAGAACAAATGGTGATAATGAATGTTTATATAAAAGAACAAATGGTGACAAAGAACAAATGGGGACAAAGAAAACCTTTTTATAACTAAATTTAAACATGCTCAAAGTGGGACTCTGTTTTAAATCCAATGACAGACTGTTCCACACATTAGGCACTGAAAATGACGAGGATCGCTGGGTAGTAGTTAATCTTTAAAAGCTAGGTACAGGGTTATTGCGATTTCTGGTGTCATAATTATGCTGCATGTAATTGAAATTTGAACATTTGTGTTGTTTATAGGCTCCTATTGCTATGAGATGTTGGTGTATATCTGACACCTTCAAAATATTGGTTCTGTGAAATAAGGGACCCGTATGCGCGAAATGACTCTGACCAGTAATTAATCTGATTTTTTTTTTGAAATAGGGTGAATTGGTATATATGCATACTAGAAGCTGCGCCCCATATTGTATTACAATAAATTGAATATGGAATGTACAAAGCTATAACACAGTTTAACTAACATATGTTCCGGAACACATTCTCTGAGCTTATAGAATATACCAAAACTTTTGATAGTTTTGCACAAATATTCCTCACATATACACCGAAGGACATTTAGTGATCAATTGTTACACCCAAAAACTTTATATTTTCACACAAGCTTATAATTGTATCATTAAATCGAACTTTAGATGCGTGGTCAGCATCGTTTAATCGGTTTGTAAATACCACAGCAAAAGTTTTTTCAACATTAAGGGAGAGCCTATTAGTGAACATCCAGTTCCTAACATTAACAAGCTCCAAAATGGCTACCGCGATCAAATGATAATACCTCTTATTTGTTAAAAAACAAGGTAGTATCATCAGCGAACAATATAGTCGACAATACTTTACAAACATTAGGTAAGTCATTAATGTAGAGCAAGAAGAAAAGTGGGCCCAGAACAGAGCCCAGGAGGACACCAACGTTAGTAGATACGCAGGAGGATCTAGAATTTTGTATTTATACACACTGCTCCCTATTATGAGGGTAACTTTTAAATCAGCTGTGTGACAAAGCCCAAAATCCATTACGCTGCAACTATAGAAGTAGTATATCAAAATCTCCGGCAACACTGGAGAAAAACTCACTAAAACAATTATCTAGCTGAAGGTCATTTGTTATCGGGCAATTATTTACGATAATAGATTGAATTCTTCTAGGGTTACAGTTGTGAGAAATTAGTTCTTTTTTTTGAATACCAAGTATCTTTTAGAATGTTACTAGTATTTGAGAATAAATGATTGTAATAGCGGTTTTTAGCTTCCCTTAGAAGAGACATGAGAAATTTTTTAAAATTATTATTCACATAATCAGAAATTAATCCTAACTTTTGAAGTTTGAAATATCTTGACTTAGTTTGGATAGATTTTAACTATCCGGAATTAGCCACGGCCTTTGAATTCTTTTCGTAGATAGATACTTAGTTTTCAACGGGAAAGATGAACAATACAAGGAATTTAATCTAGCAATGAACCGTATTGTTTTCACATTTACATCAGGTACATCTGAAGTATCCCAGCATTCGTTAGAAATTTTATACAAGAACAAGTTCACATATACATCAGAATGATCACGGAAGGAAATTTTAATGTTAGGAGGCTGAAAACACCTACATTATACCAGCATATGCCGGTATCAAAACGTGAATACCCCAACAGTATACCAGCATATGCCGACATATGCCGGTATATGCCGGTATCAAACTATGAAAACATCTACATCATACCATCATATGCCGGTATATGCCGGTAACAACCGTGATAAAATGCATGAAAAATCTCGAACGATGACTCATAATTCATGGTTAAGTTGGTTAGGTTAGGTTAGGTTGCAAAAGGATTGATGTATTTGACAATGAATGGTAACTCTTTTTACATTCATTGATATTTGATCTATGTTGTCGTACATCGATATTTATTTTGCCAATTATGTACCTTAGACATGGTTTATATCCTAGATCTTGTTGACTGCGGACTTTACACTACAGATCTGTAGTAAACATGTGGGAGTGTATTTATTCAATATTCGTTATAATGTACGAAAAATGGAAGAAGCAACACATCCAACACTGCTAACGCTTTAACATTCATAACAACCACTGACCTATGCGGTAAAGCTTACATAAAAGTTTCAAACTCTACAGTCTACTAACGAGCGATAACCTAACATTACTTGAAACTAGTCGATATTAATGGACTTGTGAAAAGCAAAGTGAAAAAAATATATAAATATATGTAGGCACACTATTTGCTAAAGATTTGTAAAAACTACAGAGTCAAGCGGATAGACTTGATAAGAATAAAGCTTAAAACAATAAAAAAATATATCTAACATAAGTATGGAAAAAGGGAAAATAGGTCAAGATAGATTAGAATGGGTTAGGTTTACTGGCCATATCACAAACCTTTTGTGAAAAATGCTACAGCGGATCTGGTGAATGCTCGAATAAGCCGTATATTCTGAATTAGAACACAGTCTCATAACAAAGCATGAATTAATCAATAATTTCTAAGTGTCTAAGCTGCAAACGGATCACAAACATTTATAAAAGTGAGACATGCGGGAATAAGCATCTAGTAAAGACATGCAAGCGGATAACATAATTGAGATTCACATTTTATTATTGAATAACTTTAACATTAACACTCTACATAAGTCCGATATAATAGATCTCCAAGATGACAATAAACCGAACCCAAATCCAGTGTCGAGAGGGTAAACATACCTAATTTTGGATCATTACATTCAAATAAGCGTACTTTAAACCAAACATTCCAAGAAGTTGGGCGAATCTATACCTATTACAGATATATTCCTATGATAATCAATCGAAATATACACCAACAACTATAAAATAGCTGAACAAGATTCGCTACTCTACCCTAACCGACAATGATTAACTATTATATACGGTGTATCCAACCCCACCCAGATGACAAATCCTAGTCCAATATCCTACGTGATCTGGTTCATGACTAAGATCATGTACTAACATAACAGCCATACTAAAAATATCTGACATTTACCACTGAGTTAATGCGAATAATGTAATTTTACTACTATACCGGTTCAAATCTATAACAAGTTCCTATACTTAACTTATGCTATGCCTCTAGCAGGACCAAATCCAAGCCCACTGTGTCATAACAACGAACTCTAGAATGCTTAACTTGGTCACTTCTCAGCAATCAATTACTGATATATAACAAATTTAGAGGTAACACCCAGTCACGTACAATACTTCAGACGAACCTCGCATCTGTTCAACCCATTGTCTTTGAACAACATCGAGCAAAATTACATCCTCAACATAACTAATAATTTAGACACAGGTAAAGTGGTCAGGAATGAGGCTGGCATGAGTCTCAAAGAGTTCGGCCATAAAAAGCTAGGTTTCTGTTCACTGACAACCTAAATAAACCACTACAACGATGAGCAGCTTGTCGGATAACCTCTCTAACAAATTCATGGAAGTTAAGACCGATGTCCGCAAGAAATTTCAAAACACGTTGAACTTGGACAAAGTCCAAATGACCGCCAAAGACTGTAAACCACCGCTACAGCAGGACTCCTCCAGCCAGGAAATCGTCTTCTAAAACGTTACACTATACACTTGCTAGGGTTCAATGACGAAATTCCACAAAGATGCAGTACGGAGTTACACCTCATAAATATACATCCCTATGATTATCGTGGAAAAAAACTACAACAACAAGAATAATGATAAAAATAGCTAAATAAGATACTCTAATCTGCTATATTCCATATTAAAATTGTAATACACTGTGGGTAACAATCATAGTAAATCAGTCTACTTGCACAAATAGGCTCAAACAGAACGAGGTTTTTGCCTATAGGGGATTCTCTAACTCTTCCTAAATATTGACGAATGGTCCTACAATAAACATACAATAACCTAACAGCAAGACCGAGTTTGTAACAAATGGGATCTTCCATATCCATAATAACTACGTCAAATATTGTGCCAGGATGTAAGAAGATAAATAAAACAATAAAAAATAAACAACATGTAATTAAATTATACCTGAAATAATGTTGTATACTACAAATACACACGTAATATATCCTAATATTCCAAACTTGTATAAATAACCAACAGATTGCATTGAAGATGGGAACTGTACAGATAACATACAGAACTGAACGAAAATATTCTAAAACGCTCGATTCACACCGAAGTAAGAAGAATAGTTCTCTAATAATAATAATTCTCGGCTGTCAGTCTTTGACTTACAGCCGTAGGGTGAGGGTGTGTGACTTGTTCCTCCTCTGCTTGATATACAAATAGAGGAGGGCACTTCATTTGCTGTGCTAAATATTATACACTGCATACGTTAAATCGGCTGTTTTTAAAACTTTGCTAGGCCCATCTGGTGCAAAAAACAGTGTGTGCCATATCTACATCACAGTGTTTACGTGCTTGTGATAGAATAAAAGGCTCATTTTATTCCATCAGTGAAAGGGTGGAAAAATAGCTGCTAAGCTCTGCCCGGCTACCCTCTACAGACGGAAAGCGAGGTGACCGCAAAGACCCTTTCGTGATCCTTGCCCAATTAAGCCCTCATTCCAAGCCTCACCCCAACTCTATACCCTTCCCCTCCTTCGCCGCATTAACGGTCTTAGTGAATGCAGTCATGACCAAGGCAGGGAAAAATTTCAATGGCAATACAAATGCTCATCTGGAAAATTTGCTCAAAAACTGCATACATCGCCTTGCAACAAGTGAAAACACGATCACTGACTTGCAAAAAAAGCATGACGAAGCAATAGCCTCTCTCGAATATCTATACGGACGGATTGCCCAGTTCGAAAAATTTCGTGTTTCACAATTAAATGTGGTGACGCGACTCCAGAGCATTGAAGAAGACTGTGGTATGACACGGAACCGAGTTGATATACTCGACAACAAAAGTCGCAGCAAAAACAGCAGGATAATCAACCTTAGAGAAAGCGATGGTGAAAATGTTGAGCAGTTGCGAGTTAATGAAGACAAAATTAGCAAGCACACTGGTGCACAGTGCAGCTCCATTAACGCTTTCCGCGTTGGTGAGCGGCGTCACACAACCAGAGGGTCCGGTCCCATACGGCCTCGCCCCATTATTGCGACATTGAACACAGAACAAGACCGAAACAACGTTCTGAGATCAGCCCACAAACTCAAATCTCTGCTAGAAAGGATCTACGTCCAAGATGATGTTTGTCATAACACCTCCCTTGAAAGACAGAGACAAATGGATGAGTTTAGGAAGCTGAAAACTCAAAATCAAACAGTGTATTTTAAGGGTCCTAAACTTAGATTTAGGGGACGCAAACAACCTCAACAGCATCAACGAAGATCTAGTCAACCTCATCCACAAAATCAAATAAAGCTACAGTCAAGTGAGGATTTTCCAGCCTTTCAACATCTGCAACTGAGTCCTAAACGCAACCAGAGTGCTGGCCTGATCAAGAACACACAGAGCAGCAACACTGGCAATAACTCAAATGGCAAAACGACCAACAATGCAAGCGACCCACAACCTAAACATCAGACTCCTGTGCGTCAACTCACCCCCCAGCATTCAAGCTCCAACAATCAAAAACTGGCGACAAATTCTGAACAAGTGAACAAACAACATCAACACGTGGACCACCGAGTCCAGTCGTCTGCGGTCGCTGTGGAAGAGGCACTTCCTAAGTTGGGTAACCAGCTGATGAACAGCGGAGCCAATCTCGCCAAAGGGAAATGGGCCAGTGGCGAAGTACGTCACCCCAACAGCCGGCTGCCGCAGTCTTCAACTGTCGACAGTGGAGATGAGGAAAAGAGCGAATACACCCTCTCGGGACGGCAATCGCCATCACGGCTGAGTAGTGATGATTGTACGAAGGAATTGTTCAATAAGCCCCGACGCAGTTCACGTATAAATATCCGAACACACGAGTATGGAGAAGAGGAATTATGACTCATCTAGTCCCGAGCAGCTTCATTTTGTCTAAAGCAGCTATTAGTAATGACTGTATAGATGATTATTAAACAATTTTTCATTGGTGGCAAGCTTCCATCAATTAATTTTAATCTTTTTAGATCTAGAATATCCTTCCTCCAATCCAACTGTTGCATTTAGTGTCATGCTCGACTTGTTGCAGTTGCACAAAAAATTAGCATTCGGTATGTTATCTCACTTTTACCGCACTTGAATATGACTGTAGAAAACGTCATCAACAACATTCTTTCTGCCGACATTCTCCATTATATGTCGTCAAATATTGTAAATTGGTGTGTGTTCTACAACATTGTATTTTTCTCGTGTAATGATATGATTGTAACGAAATTTAAATACACATATTTGTAAATAAACAAGCAGCCCCCCGAAATTCTCTATTAACTGCTCAATACTCTAAATGGAGGAACAAGTAAACAATATTGATTTCTGCGATCGTGCTATGCTTGAAATTGAAAATAATTTCAACAAAGGTATAAACGAAATCGATACAGATTTACAAATGCGAATGAATATTCCGGCGTGTCAAATAATTTCTGGTGATGAGTTCGCTTGCCATACAATTTCATTAAGAAATAATTTCACCTGCATGGCATTAAATGTTGCATGTTTGAAAGAGAACTTTCTTTGCCTTCAAATCAATATAACAGACCATTTTGCACCTTCTGTGCTAGGGCTCTAAGAAACGAAATTGACAAATGAATTACAGGACTTATATAATTTATCAGGTTACAATTTGTATACAAACAATAATATGAGTAATAAGGGAGGCGTTTGTTTATTTATAAAAAAACAGGCTAACTGTTGTACCGAGACCTGAACTCTCTTTCATCAGGCCAGGAATTGAGACTCTTTTTGTCGACATTTATTGTGATAACGAAGTTAATACAATAGGTATGGCTTACCGTAGAGCCTCTGAAATATCGGTAGAAAGTTTCTCGCTGGAGATGAATGAAATTATCAGTGGCATCGACGTAGCCCATAATAAAGTGTATATTATGGGGGATTTCAACGTAAATCTGCTTCAGTATCATTGATCAAATTTAGTTGCTGACTATTGTGATAATTTCCTTTCTCATGGTCTGTACCCATTAATTACTAAACCAACGCGCACAGCTGTTGGATCCGCAACATTAATAGAGAATATTTTCACCAACGATGTTAATAGTGTAACACGTGCAGCTGTGATCATTTCCGATGTCTCCGACCATTACCCAATTTTCATTCAAAAACCAAATTCTAACAAACCCAGTAATCCGACTATAATTACCTATCGTAAATATAGCGACCGTATTATTCAAAGCTTTAAAGAGGCGCTGGGAGCGTATGACTTTAATGAGATACTATCCACAGTAAACTCAAACGATGCTTTAAGCAGTTCCATAGTATATTAATTGATCTGTTGGAGGTGCATTTTCCGCTCAAAACTAAAGAGTTCAGCTACAAACAAGCTAAGAATCCATGGCTGACACCTGGTTTACTTGCCTCACAAAAGGAGAAGGACAGACTGTACCGTAGATACAAAAGGCATCTCGTAGAGATGAATTTAAATGATACAAAAATTTGTTCACTAAACTGACCAATATTGCTCGTGAAAACTATATCCAAACCTTGATATAGACCTCTCAAAGAAATAGCAAAAAACTTTGGAAAATCATAAGCAGTATTCTAGGAAAAAACAAACCGAGTAATTCGGATTCAATTATTATTGATGATGAAGTCATCACTGATCCGCAAACGATTTCAAATGCTTTCAATAATTACTTCAATAGTATTCCCAATACTCTAAGTGAATCAATTAATGGCAATAACATCCCTTTTGAACATTATTTAGAGAATGTCCATTCCTGAACAGCCAATCTTTAACCCTACCGACTCAAACCCATCTTATCAATAAGTCTCTCATGCAAGGAGTTTCTCCTGATGCACCCAAAATCGCTAAAATTAGTCCAATATATAAAAAATCAAAGCAAAACAGACATAAAAAAATTATCGCCCAATATCAGTCCTGCCCGTCTTAAGCAAAGTTTATGAATAAATATTTTATGCTAGACTATATACTCATTTTGTCTCAAATAACCTACTTAGCAGAATCAATTTGGTTTTCAAGCTTTCAGGAATACCGAGCATGCTTTATTAAAATTTGCTGGAGACGTTGTTGATGGGTTTGACAGTGGTAAAGTCACCGTTGCAACTTTTATGGATCTCAGCAAAGCTTTTGATTGCGTGAATCACGACATTTTAGTTACAAAATTACAGCATTGTGAAGTTAGTTCCGTCGATAAGAGTTGGATAAAAAGTTATCTTCTTGATAGAAAATCATCATCTGCCAATACGTTAAATATAGGAGTTCCGCAAGGGTCGATCCTAGAACCTTTGCTCTTCCTTATATATATTAATGACATTGTAAACAATAGCAACAGGTTATCCTTTGTACTTTTTTCAGATGATACTACAATTAACTCGGCCGGGAAAAAATTCAATGATACTATTACTAATATGAATAATCAATTGGTTCACCTTTCAAACTGGTTCACATGCAACAAGCTGACGCTAAATGTTGACAAGACGCAGGTTATGATATTTTCCATGAGGATGATACCCATTCCTAACACACAAGTTGAATTGAACGGTCAACAGCTGGCATATGTAGCAAAAACAAAGTTTATCGGTGTTATCGTAGATCAGAGACTTAACTGGAAAGATCACGTCTCATTGGTTGCCATTAAATTATCCAAATCGTGTGGCATCCTGTACAAAGTTAGAAATTGTCTTACCACTCCTGCTAAAAGGCTTATGTACTATAGCCTTATTCATCCTTTTCTGACGTATTGTGTAAAAGTGTATGCGTCTACCTACAAAACAAACTTAAGACCTATCGTTCTTAGTTAAAAGCGTGTCACCAGAATACTATCTCATGCTAGCAGACGTGACCACACGTTGCCTCTTTTTTGTCAATGGAACATTCTCCCACTGTGTCAAATCATTAACTTTTCCGTTGCAGTGTTTGTCTACAAAGCTTTGAATCATTTAACTTACATTGATAACAGTTGTTTCATTAGAAATAATCCTATGTATGATCTTCGCAACAACGTGGATTTGCAAGTTCCCCGAAATTCAACACAGTCCCAACTATACATATTATATTTTAAAATACAGAGCTGCTAAAACCTGGAATTCGATTACCATAGATATAAGGACTGGCAGAAGTATTGCTACCTATAAACGTGAATTAAAATTATACCTACATGTATTTGAACTTGAACGTGCAGAAACTCTTGAATTGTGATTTACTTGTGCTATGCAATTTACCGTGTCAACTAGTTGTGTTTCAACATTTCATCTATAGATGCTTTCATTCTGT
>SDVV010018216.1:0-13811 GCA_016164225.1 Gammarus roeselii
TTATTCACTTCGCTTGTTACAAGTCCAGTAATATCGACCAATTTCATGTAATGTTGGGTGATCGCCCGTTAGTAGACTGGCGAGTTCAAAATGTTTATGTAAGCTTACCGCATATGGCAGTGATTGTTACGAGTGTTGAAGCGTTAACAAGTTTTATGTATGGTTTTACTGTTAGAATACGATTTTTTTGTTGTAATGTTGGATGTATTGCACCTACCATTTTTGTCTGATATAACGAATAAAGAATAAATTCATTCTAACATATTTAGGTTTACGACTATCATCACAAACCTTTAGTGAAAAATGATACAGTAGATATCGTGAACGCTCAAATAAGACATATTTTGAATTGGAACGCAATCACATAACAAAGCCTGAATTAATCAAAAACTTCCTAGTGTACAACGGCAAACGTATTGCAAACATTTATGTAAGTAAGATTTGCGGGAATAAGCATCTAGTAAAGACATACGAGCGGGTAACATAATTGAGATGTTCAATAAATGATTGAAGAATTTTTACACCAACTCTACACAAATCCGGTACTGATTCTCTATGACGACATGAAACCGGACACAAATCCAATGTCGAGAGATGAAACATACCAATATTTTAGATAGTTACACAATACCTTATGAAATTATGTGAATGTATACCTAATTCATATATATTCCTATGATAACCAATCGAAACAACAAGCAACTATTAAAATCAGCAAAATAAGATTCTCTACTCTACCCTAACCGACCCTGATAAACTATGATATACGGCGTATCCTGCGGTACACCAGAGGATAAATCCTACACCAATGGGGAGGTGTATGGTCAATCAATACATGATGCCGATGAATACTACCGATCATGTAACAAATAAAAATAATCATGCACTTCAACTCCTAAGGTGATCTGGTTCATGAAAAAATCATATACTAACATAACGTCATACCGAAATATCTGACATTTAACACTGAGTTAATGCGAATAATGTTATTTCACTACGATACCTGTTCAAATAAATAACAAATTCCTAGACCTAACTGATGCCATCCCTCTAGTAGGAAAAAATCCAAGCCCACTGTGTCCCAACAACGAATTCTACGATGCTTTACTAGGTCACATCTCAGCAATCTACCGCTGATATATAACAAATTTAGAGTCAACACTCAGTCATGATACAATACCTCAGACATACCATGCATCTGTTTAGTATATCATCTCTGAACAATGTCGAGCAAAGTCACGTCCTGGACATAACGAAGAATCCATACACATGTACAGTTGTCATGGATGGGCCTGACATGAGTCTCAAAGACTGTGTGGCTATAGAAATCTGGGCATCTGATCACTGACGACCTAAGTAAACCACTACAACGAATAAAAGCTTGTCGGATAACCTCTCTAACAAACACGTGGAACTTGAGACTGACATCCACATAAACTTACAAAATCACGTTGAACATGGATGAATTCCAAATGACAACTAAGAGTGTAAAGCACCTCTACACCAGGTCCCCTCCATCCAGTAAATCGTCTTCTAAAACGTTACACTATACACTTGCTAGGGTTCAATGACGAAATTCCACAGAGATGCAGAACGCCCTTACACCTCTTAAACATTCATTCCTATGATTATCGTGGAAAAATCATACAACAACAACAACTACATAAATAGCCAAATAAGATGCTCTACTCTGCTGCAATTCACATTGAAATGTAATACACTACGGTATCCATTGTAGTAAATTGGTCTACTTACGCAAATAGGCATGAACACAACGGGCTTTTGCCTATGGGACACCTCTAACTCCTCCTAAATATTGAAGAATGGTCCTACATTAAACATACAATAACCTGACAGCATGACCGAGTTTGTAACAAATGGGATCTTCCATATCTATTATAACCAAGTCAAACATTGTTCCAGGATGTAAGAAGACACATAAAACACTGAAAATAAACAACATGTAACTAAATTTTACCTGAAATAATGTTTTACATTGCAGATACAAAACGTAATATATCCTGATATTCCGATATTGTAAAAAATACACAATACCTTGCATCGAAGATGTAAACTGTACAGAGAGCATACAAAACTCAAAGACACATACTAAAACATTCGAGTTATTACCGTGACGAACGAGAAAAAAAGCATGTTACCAACCAAATATCTGACGTGAATAAGATACTAGGACATGCGAGCAACATACGCTGAAACCTAAAGTAAATGGTGTGGAATACTTCTACACAAACACGCGATAATCTATACAAAATCTGATCAAATTACTCTCCATCTAAGTCCATAACAAGGTTAAATCAACATTTCTTCAACTAAAGTAACCACGGCTTAATCGTAATAGATTGTTATACCACACTATTACGCCTGAAATAGTGTGCTACGTTGACGATGCAAACCTAAAATATCCTAAAATTCATATAACTATATGAGATAACTATTCAAATTTCAAAAAAAAAAAATACAAAATTCAACATATATCAAACGGTCATTACTATGTATACATAAAACAATATAATAACTTACAATAAATCCATATCGTTCAGGTACTCTCGCTATTGAAACACCGCGTCAATGGAACACCGATATATCTGATTCAAAACTGGATAATGCGTTATGGGGTGGATAGATTTTCGTAACGAAGCTGCTGCATCAAATCCAAAATATAAACATCAACTCGACAACTGCCAAACAAATAAACAATACTATTCCTATAGATATTATATGCATATGAAATAAACGACTGGGAAATACCAAAAACATTGCCTAAAATTCAATATCAGGCTGGTACCCCACCAAACAACCTTCGAATGAGTTAATTATACCCCAACTAGTTATGAATACAAACATATATGTACAGAAAAATATATAAAAAAAATTATTCAGACATAAATATATAGTGAAACATTTACTCAAAACATAGCAATAATGACAAATCAGTCATGGGAAGAATACAATTCAAATAACAGATATGAGCAAACTCACCTAATTTGCCAGAGCGCATCCAACTTATTGCCTAGGGGATCTCTACACCCCACCCCTCCAGAAACTAGTTATAACACTATCCTTACCAGAACCGAATAAATATACAACCATCTAGAGAAGAAAAAAACATATATAAATACAATAAACATCAAAAATGCAATCAAATGGAAAACGTTCAGAACATAACACTTTGCCAATCTAGCCCGCAAGCCGGGCATCCCGCCTGCCGCTCCTCTTCCACCTCCCCCTTCCGCCCCCGCTCGTAGCTGACTCATGCACCAATCCAGTTCCGGTCTCGTCGCCGCTGACTCCGGCCAATCCCTGCCCCACCGCCCAAATGACACTCGATTAGCCTTTTCTGGACCTTTATAGCTACTGTCATATCGCCACTAGGTAAGATTTTGTTTTTCCTTGTTCGCCTGGGATTATTATGAATTCCGATGCGTCAAGTCTTGGAGTGGTGGAGTGGGCGTTTCGTACTTTGATACAGTCTGCCAGAGAAACCTCGGTGACTCCGTAATCCTGTGCTAAGCCTGCTGTAAAAAGTACTAAGGTCAGTTGTGGGGCGTAGCTGGAAGTGTATATGATTCGCCTTGTAACGTTGAAGAACGGGTGTATTTTGATGGTTAATTTGTGTTTGCCTATGTGTTTTTTTTTGTGTTGCGTTACTTTGCTAGTGTTTTACTACGTGGTCCAGATACTTCGTTCCCTGTCGTAGGATGGTTTTCGGTCTACCTTCTAGTTGTTTGTAGAACGAGTTCATCATAGTGAATGGGTTCGTTGAGAGAGCGACTTTGTTCGCACCGTTATCTACTATTGTTATGAGCTAGTGTGTAAGGAATTATGCTGATCTTCTCTCCTCTGTGGGAGAGTCAGCATGGGGGAGCGCATCGAGGCCGCAGCCTCTCGTCGCCGATCTTGTGATCTATCTGGTATTGGAAGATCTCCCACTCAATTCTATCCGGGGGGCAGTTCCTGTGTCCCGTAAGGTGGTCGTTTACTTTGCTGTAAGAGCTGTGCGGTTCTTCGGATTGGCACGACTGGGGATCTTCCCGTTTGTCATGGTCGTCTTGAGAACAGTATGAACATCTTTGCTTGCCACTACAGTTTCCGCTCGGGTGTCCGAGTATTTGGCATTTATAACATCACATCGGACGTCGTTCGAAGGGTGTACCCCTGGATTTGGCGTCAGAAAAAGGTATGTCTATGTAGTTAGGTGGGGTGTGGCAGTTGAATTTAAGCAGGAGGGCCGTAGTGGTGTTTCTTCTTGGTGTGATTTTGGTGCATTTTTTGCCTCTACTACGCAGTCCTTCGTATTGAACGAGTCCGGTGATGAGTTCGTCATCGACTTGCTCACTCGGAAGTTTACAATGTAAATCAGGCCTGAACTCATGGAAAAAGTTGGGCGTGGTATGATTCTGCTAGACTTTTTGCATATTCTGTTCTTGAAGAGTAAAGTATTGCTTTGGAATTTTGTGTCTACTTTAATGGTGAAGCTATCGTCACCGCTGGCGGTGATATTGAGAATTGGACGGCCAGTAATGGAGCTCAGTTCATCTCACTGCGTATATGGACAGATATCCGGTCTGTATTTGGCATCGAACGTCATTTGCAAGTGTTCGAAAAATGTAAGGCAATTGTTGAACAGGTTATGCTCATTCAATCGAGAGTATTGTCTCTTCATTGCATTCTTGGTTTTCGGGCGTGAAGAGTTTGTTTGAGGCGAGAGTGATGTTAACAGTGAGGTTAGGGACGCAAGCACACGTGCAAGTCGCGAGTCCCTTGGCTTCTCTTCTAGAAATCAACTTCTGTACTTCAATGTTCATAGTTGCAAGACCGTTTTCAAGTCTAGTAAAACGTTTGTCGATTTGATGAGAAGGCGCTGAGTAGTTCTGAGTCTCCAGCTTGAGAAGGCCCATCATTTTGATAGGTTACTTAGAGTATTCTGTAGTTCGAGCATATTCGTTGTTATATTCGAGAAGCGCTCATCGTTGCCCTGTCTGCGGCCTGGTTCCGGTCTCAAGTCAATGAGAAAGTTCTGATGAGTTTAACGTTCTTTGACGTTGATAGGTTTGCGTAAGACACTCTATCGGGGCCGCCAGACCCTCTGCGATAGTACTATGTCATACCCATCATTTGATCCCTTGATCCTACCCTTGCTTATGTATCTTCTTGGTGAAGCCTGCTTTACATATAATTTTTTGTATTGTTTATAAGTAAATTTATATTCCTTCTTTATTTAAAATTAATCTTACACATAACCTGAGAGGTATTTTTTTTTCTTTACAGCGTCTTGATTATCAGATATGTTTTTTATGTACTTTTTTACCGTTTTTTCAAATTCCAATTGGTTTCGATTCTAAATGCAAAACCCCGGTGTCGCGAGGGGCTCACCTCTTTGTGCACCAGGGAGGGGATGTAACCACAAGCTGAAAGGGAGGGGACTGTGGATGGATCTTTTATATCAAAATTTATTTATATAAGGAGACAAACCTGGGATACCCCAGGGGGTATCCCTCTGAGGTGCCTCATTGCTCATGCTATTAAGGGATGGTAGTCGATCTTTCCAAGTGGAAAATTTTAACCTTTACGAGACGATATTCGGTTTCTGAGCGATATACAGCTCAGAGCGGTGACCGATGAACATAAATGATGACGTAGTTACCACAGAGTCTGACGACTCCAGTGCGTGTAACCCGCGCGTTGCCTGTAAAATGTGATAACGAATCACCTGTCACTTATAATCAATTGGCGTGAAATCAAATTAAATTTCGCAGAGGAGCTTCCATTTTTGTTCAGATGAAACGAATATAAAGGCTGGACTATCGCTGATTGAATTGTTGACCTTCATGGGTTTACTTTCCTTCCCGTGGAAATATTTGTAGTTCAAATAAAATAACGAGTTTTCCTGTTCAGTTTTGTACATGGGAATGATATCGAAGATTATATCTTTGAGACCTAAATGAACAACTAAATAAATAACACCACCAGCATGCGTTCCAGCCGTTATCTAATTATTTGTTTGTGGATTTTGATTTGTCAATAGCCTGGGTGTAAAGCCAAGAACCAAATTCGACTGGCTTGCAACGATGAATTAACTTTCCCAAAATCATTTTCAAAATCCTGCAATGCAGGTTTATTTACAGAGTTATTTTTTTAAAAAACAAAGTAACAGAGCATACTTGTTTCTAATTTTATCCATGAAGTGATGAAGTTAACCAGGGGAAGCTGCCCACCCTTCTGCTCTCGAATGGAGTAGAAGGGCTCATTGGCATACCGTTTTGGTCTTAATTAGTAAATAAATGAATGGGTGCTAGAACAGCCGCCTCCGAGTGTCAGAACGGTGTTTCCCTGACATTTTTGGAGGATATCCTTCTCAGGGCCAAAATTGTGTTTATGTAATCTCGAACGACAATTTTTCCACATAGACGACATATTGTCATTTGTAAACATCTTCCTCTAAATTTATCGTGATCGTTGACTGTATTCGTTAACCGTTGTCTTAATGCATCAATACTTCAAGACTAGAATGTAAAGATAACATGAATTGGTAATTCGAGTCTCACATGCACACCGGCAATACCATCTTGAGTTACATCGCTCCAGTTGCGCCCCGCCACTCTGAACGGCTTCGTTTTGAAAAACATTAATTGAAGAAGATCTAATTCATCTTATTGGCGGAATGAGAACCTTAGAAGCTTGCTAGCCGCGCATGGTAATGAGTCGCTTGGTAGCCGCCCCAACAATTGCTCGCTAGTATGCTTTCCGAAGATGGATAGTTTGGAAGCCTCGCCCGAGCATGGGTCGCTTGGTAGCCACCTCAACATTCTGGCCGCTTGTAAGCCGCGCCCAACACTGGGTAGCTTGGAAGCCGCGACGGACAATAGCTACATTGGAGGTCGGGTCCGACAATAGGTCGCTTGGTAGCCGCCCCATCAATTGGTCGCTGGAGAGTGGCACCCAACACTCAATAGTTTGGAAGCCACGACCTACAATGAGAAGCTTGAAAACCGCGCTCGACAGTGGGTCGCTTGGTTAGACGTCTCAATATTATTGGTAGCTTGAAGCCGCACCAAACAGTGAGTAACTTCGAAGCCGCGCCCGGCAATGGGCCGCTTGGTAACCGCGACCGACAATGGGTAGCTTGGACGCCGCATCAGTTTGCGTCTGCCCGTCAATAGGGTTGCGCCAATGTGCTGGCTCCTACATTCTAACCGTCTTAATATGGCCCGAAAAGACTAATGTTGGTGAAAGTGTGATCAAAGTGTAGATGAACTTTTCATCAGTTTAGTGATGTGTCATGGAGGTGAAAGTTTGTTAATTACAACTAGTAAAATATAGTCCACGTACAGTTAAGCTACACCATTTTGCGGCCTAGTACTCAGTGAAGAGGAGGGTTGACCTGGGCTGGTTTGTTATAAATGTTATTGATGAATTTTCTGCATTGATGTCAATTGAAGAAATGGGGTACCATTGTTTGCAAAAATTGTTTAAAGAAAATCAATTTCTTGTTTTTCAATAGGAGGAAAGGTAATATGCTCTGTGGATCAGGGTTTTAATGCTATTGATTGTATACTAAGGGTATTTGAGAAAAACACTTACCATGCCTTGAGATAGCGTTTTTTTTTAAGTTTGGTGTGCATGATGGTGTCGTCGTCTCTGGCCGTTTCTACATCAAGGAAGGGACTGGAATTGTTATGTTCTGTCTCAAACGTGAATTTAATGCTGGCATATTGGGAGTTCAAAAAATCGAAAAAATTAGTGGCTTGAGAATGTTCGTTGAAGATAATAAATGTGTCATCAACGTATCTCTTATGATAAATGAGTTTGAACTCAGCCGGCATGAGTCCAACCATAATGTTTCCTAATGGCAGAGGAAAGCATTAGCTAATGCAAGGCCCAGTGGGGTACCCATCTGCACACAATTGCATTGGTGAAACGCTGAGTCACCGAACAAAAAGAAAGACTCCTTCATGAAAGGTTCAAAAATTCCCTAAGCTATGCTTCAGACAGGTCATGGTAGGATATATGTCGTGTTGAAGATATATTGACGTATGATGTTGATAGTTTCGTTATTAACCGAAAATGGTTGGGGAATAGGTATGAGAAATTTGGTGAGAGGGTGAGTAGGAGTGTCATAGGCAGCCAGGATTGGTCGGAGAGGTGTGTTTTCTTTGTGGTTTTGGGTAGGCTATTCCTTTCACGCACCAGAAAGGATGATGTGACACTCGATGATCGCTTCTATGTCAATATTCACTTGTAAATTTTCAAACACTTCAGCCTCCTTGCTAAAGCCTTGCGACACTGATACAGTCATCGTCAACCTCTCGAACCATATTTTGCCTAGCAGAAAGAGATTTCTACTCGCCTTTGGCCTTGAGTTCTCTCTCCCACTATACCGTCCCAAATTCATTAAACATCTCCTCCCGTTTGAGATAATCGTCAACTCACTAAGGAAATTACAGCTTAAACCAGATAGAGACTATCAGTCTGTTACTGAGGCAGTCAAAACAACTGCACAACATACGTTCTCCAAATTTAATAACCTCCCCTCAATTTAGCGAAATTTTCAATATAAACGACCTCAACATTCTGAAACTTTTAGCAAAAAAAAAACAGACCTTATAATCACCACCCCAGAAAAAAGGCCGCGGAGTTGTAATCATGAACATAACTGATTACAACTCTAAAATGCACGAACTCCTGTCAGATCAAACCAATTCAATAAAATTACCAATATTTAACAATTCAACTAATACCTTCGCAACGAAGACAAAATCAACCGATTTTGGAGAAAACTACTTAACAACGTGAGCATTCCTCAGAATCAATATAATTACCTCTACTCAAGTGGTTCCAACCCGGACATCATGTACGTCTCACCCCAAATCTGCTGAGAAAACACACCTCTTTGACCAACCCTGGCTGCCCTTGACACTCCTACTTACCCTCTCGCTAAATTTCTCATACTCATCCTTCAACCCCTTACGGTTAATAACTACACCTTGCAAAATTCGTACGAGTTCAACAATGAAAAAACTAAGTTTCGTTCTGATAATTTCACTTTCATGTCGAGTTTTGATATCGCCTCACTATTCACCAACATTCCGTTAGATGAAACTATCAACTATCAATTGAAGCCCTCAGCACTATACACTTTCACCTGCCAGAGTTATTGAATATATGGTTAAATTTAAAGTTACAAAGTCTCCAGAATCAGACCAAGTTCATCCCAGAATACTGAAAGAGACTCAGAACGAAATCGTCGAACATCTATCAAACATTTTCTCCCAATCTCTGACAAATGGCACCTGCCGCTCATAATGGAAAGTGGCCAACGTTACCCTCTTTTCATAAAAGATGGACAAAAAGTGTAACGGAAATTATCGTCCAGCAAGTCTCCTTCAGTCGTTGGCAAATTGATAGTAAGTGTGATTACGGATAAAATTACAAAATTCCTAGAGTCAAACATGTTGATAGGTGACTTTCAGCATGCCATTAGACTTTTTTCAATAATATAATTGAAATTCACGACATTAAATTTTCAATCAACATCATATACCTTACTCTCTAATGGCATTCGATAAAGTTCCTCACAAGCGCTTAGTCAGTAAATTGTACAGCATCCATATTAAGGCGAGCTGTATAACCGGATAAAATTCTGGTTCACGGAAAGACGGCAGCGAGTTGCACTTAGTACAGCGTTTTCCAATTGATGTAAAGTTACGAGCGGCGTGCCTCAAGGATCCGCTTTGGGCTCAATTCTTTTCATAATATTCTAAGCGATCTCAATAGCAACGTACCCTCGAACATTAGCAGTTTTCAAACGATACTGACCTAGGAGAAAAATATGAACCTAACTTGGGAATGAGCACATCTGATTCGACTTGAAAAAATCGTTTATTGGTCAGAGTGGGACAAATGGAAGTCAATGTCGACAAATGTAAAATTATGTACATTGCTCATCATAATCTCAAGCACGAATAATCAATGTCCGGGAAGAAACTGATTCCTGTCACCGACGAAAATGGTACGGGTGTCATCATTAGTAGCGACTTGAGAAGCCGCAACCAATGTAACGATGCTGCCAAAAAGGCAATAAAATGTTGGGAATGATATCCCGCACTATCTCGTACATGAGCAGACACGGAATCCTCAAGTTATACAATGCATTTGTTCGACCTCACCTTGAGTATTCCGTCAAATTCTAGTCTCCATATCTTAGAAAATACTTTATTAAATTAGACCGAGCAAGCCACATAACATTAGAGGAGAACGGTGTGACCAGGAATAGTGAATACATAATTGCAGGTAAGCGTTTCTCATACTGCATCACGAGGAAATTTCTTCACGGGAATGAAACAAACTTGTGAACAATCCAAACGTTCAAGCCACGTCTCGAACAATTTTACCAAAGTCGAGGTAAAATTTTGCCCGTCATTGGCACTAGCACAGTAAAAAAGTACTTGGATAGGTGGCTTTCTCTTCAAGTGCTGATTTTATTTATTTCGAGTATCATCATTGAATGCTATTTCCTGCTACTACCATTTCCTTTCTTGATTTGTTATTATAGAAATTACACATACACATGATGCTCTCTTAAACGTTCGACGTCCGAACTAATCTTCTTACTATCATATGGCAACCCAGTTTGGGGAAATAGCCGTGTTGTTGTATTTTTACACTTGTTAACACTTGTATGCAATGGTCGCTTGGCAGCCGCCCCATCAATTGATCGCTAGGAAGCCTCACAAACACTCGGTAACTTGGAAGCCTCACCCAACACTTGGTAGCTTGGAAGCCTCGCCCAACATTTGGTAGCTTGGAAGCCGCGCCCAACACTGACTAGCTTGGAAGCCTCATCCAACACTGATTAGCTTGGAAGCCTCGCCGAACACTTGGTAGCTTGGAAGCCGCACCCAACATTGGGTAGCTTGGAAGCCGCGCCTAACACTGGGTAGCATGGAAGCCACGTCCAACACCGGATGGCTTGGAAGCCTCGTTCAACACTGTATAGCTTGGAAGCCTCGGCCAACACTGGGTAGCTTGGAAGCCTAGCCCATTACTTGGTAGGTTGTAAGTCGCGTCCAACACTGGGTAGCTTGGAAGCCTCCCCAACATTGGGTAGCTTGGAAGCCTCCCCAACATTGGGTAGATTGGAAACCGCACCCAACACTTGGTAGCTTGTAAGCCAAGCCAAACACTGGGTAGCTTGGAAACCTCGTTTGGCAATGGATAGCTCGAAGGCCGCGACCAACAGTGAGTTGCTTGGAAGTGCTGATTTTAGTTATATCGAGTATCATCGCTGAATGCTATTCCCTGCTACAACCACTCCCTTTCTTGATTTGTTATTATAGAAATTACATATACACATGATGCTCTCTTAAATGTTCGACGTCCGAACTAATCTTTTTACTATCATATGGCAACCCAGTTTGGGCCAAACTCCCTGTTGTTGCCTTCTTACATTTGTTAACACGTGTAAGCAATAGTCGCTTGGCAGCCGCCCAATCAATTGGTGAGGTATCTAAGCTACCCACCCCACACTGGGTAGCTTAGATACCTCACCCAACACTGGGTTGCTTGGAAGCCTCGCCCAACACTTGGTAGCTTGGAAGGCTCGCCTAACACTTGGCAGCTTGGAAGCCGCGCCCAACACTAGGAAGCTTGGAAGTCTCACGCAACACTGGGTAGCTGGGAAGCCTCGCCAAACACTTGGTAGCTTGAAAGCCACACCCAAAACTGGGTCGCTTGTAAGCTGCGCCCAACACTGGGTAGCTTGAAAACCACGCCCAACATTGGGTAGCTTGGAAGCCTCGCCCAACACTGGGTACCTTAGAAGCCGCGACCAACACTGAGCAGCTTGGAAGCCGCGTCCAACACCGGGTAGCTTGGAAGCCTCGGTCAACTCTAGGTAGCTTGGAAGCCTCGCCAAACACTTGGTAGCTTGTAAGCTGCGCCCAACACTGAGTAGCTTGGCAGCCTCAACCAACACTGGGTCGCTTGGGAGCCGCACCCAACACTGGGTAGCTTGTAAGCCGCGCCCAACACTAGGTAGCTTGTAAGCCGCGCCCAGAACTGGCTAACTTGGGAACCACGTCCGACAATGGATAGCTCGGGAGCCGCGACCGACAGTGAGTCGCTTGGAAGCCGCGCCTGAGAGTGGGTCACTTGGAAGATACCGCAAGAATTGGTCTCTTCCGGACGCACCTAACTCTGGGTCGCTTTAAACCGCACCCAACACGAGATAGATTGGACTCCACGCCCAGCTAATGGGTCGCTAGTAGCTTCAGAAAAGAAAATCCTGTCAATGGAAAGGTGCTAGTTCAAGATACCCGTCCTCCTTCCTCCGTGTGTGGCATCGCAGTACCTAGAAATATTACCGCTTTCTGCGAGTGTCTTCGCACGCACAATATTTATTACCATATACTTCATGCGTCTTCCGCTCGTACTTTATTATTGCCGTCGCCCAAACAATAACTCTTTTCACCCCCTCAGAACATCTTCTCACGGCCTGTAATTGTCACCCCAATCGGTGGGTCCTCGCCTGTTCTATTATAATAACATCCTCCTCCCTGTGTCTTGGAACGTATAAAAATTATTATTGCCACAACTCACTGTGTCTGCGCAAGTCATATGGTTATTAGCTTCAAATCGTATAATGATTACGACTCCACCCTGATGAGACAGACATTTAATTGCTATTTCAATCTCCTCAGTGTGTTTCCGCCCGTCCTGGATCAATAAACCACCTCCAAGTGTCTTCTTACATTCTGTAATAGTTTCCACCCCTTCCCAGTGAGTAGTATATATGTCGACAAAATAGCTCTGGGGGGAAATTATGTCGACGAAACAGCCCTTGGGGGAAATTATGTCACCGAAACAGCCCAGGGAAAGGGTAATGGTTAGGATGTATCCAATTACTTTGGGTGTCTGACTTAGCCCCTACGTAACTCGGACAATGTAAATATTAATCACTTCTGGGTCAAGTTAATTACTTTTAGGCTAAGTCAATTACTTTTGGGGACCTTAGCTTACGGAACGAACACTGGAGATAGAGTGTGGCTAAATGTGCCCTGGAAATAAGGTGTGACTAAACTTGTCATGGAGATATGGGGTACGAAAACGGTTTGATAGTATAGGGTATTGTAGTATTTAATCAAGCTGGCTGTATGAGTAGGATATAATTGAATAGTATAGGGTATTCTGTAATGCCGCTGATACGTTTATTGCAATTCCATTGTTTGATCGGTATCTTGTTTGGGGTATTTTTTACTGTCGCAGACACCGCTGTTATTTCAATGTGTATTCATTGCTAGTCTTTGCTCGATCTGTAATTTATTTAGGGTTTTATTTAGTTACACTTATAGCGGTATGATAGGATTTATAAATAATATTGTTGTATGAATTAACGTTAGAGTTTATTGCTTTGGTATATCCGCGAAAAATGTTAGCCTGGCACATAGGAGGTTGCACGCGCTTATAGTAGCATTCAATTTGAAATGATACCACTGGGTCGCTAGCGTAGCGGCAGACCTCAATTCATCACTTTCTCAGGGTTAGATGGTATCTCGTTATCGCGCACGGCAGCCTTACACCCTGTCAAGGTATTGATACATGTTTACGTTCAGCCTCGCTTAGGCATTTCATTATAGATAATGTATATTTTACTCATTTGGGTGGCACGTGTGTGAATTTAGGATTTTTTCGTGGTTTGAAGGGTTATCTATGTTCTGTTTATACTATTAATACATGTTTTTATTCTCTAGACCAATATACAGCGTGTGCTCTGTCACTTTGTTGAGCCTTAT
>SDVV010018217.1:0-13810 GCA_016164225.1 Gammarus roeselii
ATGTATTTAAAAAATTATTTATTATACATATATTTATATGTCTTTGAATCAGTTCGCAAAATGTTTTATGTTAATATATCCTGTTGATGATCTGGGATACCTCGTCAGCTGCGATCTTTATGACGAATTTATCAATTTATTAGATGGGGCAGGTTGTGAGTCAGTTCAACGATAGGCTGATTATATGCTTTATTATTACCATACTTTATTATTACAAGATTTAATTAACAAGAATCCTATTTACGAGAAGCTGTGGAAAACATAACTGCCTGCTCTACTTGCCGGGAAGACATTCCATTGCGAACCTATGTATGTACCCGATTCGTGAAGGAGGTCTGGTCGTCATCAGTTGGACAGTCCTGAGATGGGGAGGGTAGAAACCCCTTACCACCTTCATCTCCGGTCTGTTTCGGCCGCAGTGTCATATCCCTTCCTCTCGAATCATACTATACGTGTAAATAAATATGAATGAAGTAATACATGTAAATGAGAATGAAGTAATGCAAATAAGTAACGTTAAAGGTAAATCTCTACGCATGAGATAATAAGGATTATTATAGTACAGTAGCTAGATATAATCTTTGGAGTTGAAGTGTTAAACCGTGGTCGGAGCAATGTAACCGAGTAGGGCTGCACCTAGCGGCTGCTAGATGGTGTGTTGCCGTCAAGTGGGCTCACCTGATCCGAGGGAGTCGCTTAGTGAATTGACTTGTGTTTCAATAGGACGTCGTTGCCTCACTCCGTTCATTGGATAATTTTTCTCAACTAAATGATAAGTCCATATCTTCTAAGACCAATATGACTAATATAGTTTTACAAAGATGTAGAGATACTTGTAGACTAACCCATTATGCGGATAGTGAATTCAAGGTAGTCTATGTGTAGAAAAATAGAGACTCTGATGACTTGGCAACGGTGACGAGGACTGTTTCGGACCACCAAGATGGCCGCGCCCACTTAACCATAAAATAAGGTAAATATCTTATAAAAAATGGAATTAAACGATTAATATGTACAGTTTAGATTCTGATAACATTCTATTGTTCTGTTATGATCCAGACTGTAAATTTGTGACAAGTTATGAAAGATGTAAAATTCCAGTCTCAGAAGAGGGTAAAGTTAAAGATTTAAAATAAGCACAATGAAGTTGTTTCAAACGGTCGGGTAAAAACAAAATGATAAGGTAAACCCCCACCAGAGAAGCACAACATTTCGGAACCAAAACAATTATATATTTGTACGGTTTCAGGTTGTGACTGAAGCTGGCTGCCTGCAAATCAATTGTTGGACTGATTTATTTTCTGAAGATGGCCTCGGTGCTGGCGAGCTTGACAGGGTCAGTGTAGGAGGCGAGGCCTCAGCGCTGGCCAGCCTAACAGAGTCAGTGTAGGAGGTGAGGATCTGTGTGTGATTCTCTTTCATCTGTTTCAGTGAACATGAGGCATATGCTGTTGTGGGGCACCAGACGACAGAAGACATTTCATTATCTTGCTGAGTGTAGTCGTCGCAATACCAATATACTTAATGACCGAGAAAGTAATACAACTTTCTTCCAGGCAGGTGATTGAAAAAGTGGGGTTTCTGCTCATGGCTTGTGGGTGAGCTTTTGGGCTGTTGATGTAGACGGTGAGTTTAGGTGTGTCATTGGGTAAAGTTAATCTTGCATTCCTCTCAACGATATATTGCAGAACTCGCCAGACTGTTATGTGTGCATTCGACATCTGGTTGAAGAAGTAAACCTTGATATCAAGTTTGTCATTTGTGAAAGGAGGTACATTGAAGGATTTTATGCAATGGTAAATTTATTGGACGAGCTTGGTCTTCGAATATCCATTGTTAATAAATTTATTAGGATGTTTGAAGGTTTTCAACAATCATTACATACATATGTGGAGATAAACAATTTGAAGCAGTTCAACATGCCACTTTAGGAGAAAATACATAGGAAGTCTACGGTACAGCGAATGAATATTTAAGTATCCTCTCCTCGCCTTCAATAAAGACGAACTGTCATTGCATCCCACCTTTCTCAATTGTTTGTAATTATGATTTGGCATGAAGTTTTCTGCGTATACTTTTCTAGTAGATGACAGTTTTAACAAGGAACTTAAAAAAATTAGGAATGGTAGGAATGTCGGAAATTCCATCTTATAATTGAAGGACTCTGAAAATCCTGCTACGACTAACGGTACGGATTAGAGTGTGAGAGTTTCGACGTGGATACGTGCTTCGTGTGTCATTGAAAGATGATAACCAACTTACTTGTGGTGACTGGACAGTACCAACTAACGCATTGACCGTCGATTTAATTTTACATATGACCCCGATCTTAAATGGGTTTGTAAATTTAATATATGTTGCTATTTGTTGACTGCTCTGAGTTTTGGCTAATTATTTGCAGCCCGTTCGAAGAAGTTATTGACATTGAACGAAGCTATCAACAATCTTGGAAGAGGGCTTTGAGTCTTAGCTTATTATTTGCAGCCCGTTCGAAGAAGATATTGACATTGAACGAGGCGATCAACAATCTTGGAAGAGGGCTTTGAGTCTTAGCTTATTATTTGCAGCCCGTTCGAAGAAGATATTGACATTGAACGAGGCGATCAACAATCTTGGATGAGGGCTTTGAGATCAGATGTCCTCGCTTCTCCGACTTACCTGACATTTTCACAGATTTTTCAGCACATATATAACGGAAGAAATTTGAAATTGATCTCTGTGTCATGTGACTTACAATAATCGTGATAAAAGTGGGGATGAAATTGTACATTTCACTGTATTAATAAAACAAGAAATACATAATATTTTAATAACTGAGTGTACTGATTAGATTTTTTAAATCCAATTTAATGTTTTCAAATAAATTCATTGGAACTTGTGCAAGGCTTGTAGTCGTTATTAATTTCTAGGGAAAATGACTATATAGCACGTAAATAAGTGGATCAGACCGCTTAGCCTAACTAGTTTTATACTCACAGATCCTCGCAGGAACGAAAGACAGCACGTAAATCAGTGGAGCAGCCCGCTCAGCCTCACTAGTTTTATACTCACCGATCTTCGCGAGAGTGCAATGCACAACGCAAGACTCAGAGGCAGCCGTACAGCCTCACCAAGTTTCCCTCAGAGTTTCTCGACGGTTTCACAAATCTTTTGAAATCCTTGGTAAGCCTTCTTGGTCGAGCGCTGTGTTCGGCCCTTTTGCACTGGGCCAGAGCGTATTATCCTCGGTCATACGTCTCCGTACCTTAAGTTGCAGATTAGTCGTAGGACTCGAAGGATTGTCTGCACGATTTGCAGTTAGGGAGTTGGGAATGTTTCTGCCTCTTCTGGCGTTTGGGCTTCTTTAGATTTCATGTTCACTTATGAAAGGGTGTCCAGTGCACATGACGCCCTATGCACTGGACATGAACAATACTAATAATAAGAATGGGTGCCATCGTTCCACAATAAACATCGTGAGTACAAGTGTTAAGAACCCAAAGATTGGAAGCATGGGTGGGGTGGGAGGAAGGCAACACTTGAGGTAATGTCACGGTAAACATTTGGGAAGTAGAACCAGGACCGTGCCTAATCTCCAATGAGCTGGAGAGCCCAAGAAAAAGTCCTCAGACAATATTATTTGAGATAACAAATATTTTTATTGATACTCAGGAATTGGAAGATTTTGTTATTATATACACGTCCAAAGACGTTTGTTCATGATTTGTCTTTTTCACACATACTGAAAGAAATATATTCATGGAAGACGATATATCTATAGCCCATTGATTTCGTCAGTATAGACATCGACAATAACAAAACTCCTTTCATTCTCCTCTTGGCCAATGGAACTCCTACGCCGCATGGTTCTATGATACACACTGAACTGCTGATAATTAAAGGCTGTGGAGAAGAGCTTGTATTTTAGATTTCAGATCAAGAAGAAGAATTGTTCTACTAAAGTTTATGAATGAATGTTCACACAATATCATAAATTTAACCCAAATATTCGTTGAAGAAAATCCTCATAATAATAGTTCTGATATATGTCCTGACTCCGATGTGTTGTCGTCCTTCTATTTAGCAGCCTATCGTAACTTATTCGCGTCGTTCATCTCCTATGAGACCTTGCAGCATCTCCTTTCAGAACGAGCCATTGTGAGAGCCTCTCATGAGCAAGAGCAACATTTCTCAGCAGCAAGGATGCTCCCGTCCCTCAGCAATCATGGAGAGTACAAGTGTAAGTGGTCCGAGGAATATAAGCATCGGGAGAGGAGGAGAGATGGAGAGAGGAGGAGAAAGGGACACCGTAAAAAAGTTCTGGATGCGAGAGGGGAGAGCCAAGAGGACGTGTGTAAGAGGCGACAGGGGGACATTGTGTGCATGGGGGAGGGCAACGTAGGGGGTAAAGAGGACTTGCTCAGGATGGATGGAAGGATGAGGAGAAGGGGGAGGAGGGGTAGTTGGGTGAGCTGGTCAACAGAGAGGGGATGGTGTGGGGAGAGAGGTTGGTGGTGGCGGCAGCGGCACTTGGGTTCGGTTTAGTTGATCGTGTGGTGTCTCGGTGGTTTGGGAATTTAGACGGCTAGTGGCGTGGTAAGAGAGCAGTCGTGTTGCGCAGCGCTGGGATCACACGTCAGCCAACTCTTGGTCCTATCGTTCTGCTGCCTCAGGCTCTTAGATCCGACGTCTGTGGCCACGACTCCCAGTAGCTTCAAGTTAGCGGAGGGACCGCCCGGAGAAGTTTTGGTCTGAATCGTGACGGTGATAGAGAAACAGTTCCAGTAACGACTGAACAATCTTCCCAGAAGAGTTTGTTTGTATAGTGGTGGTTATTTTCCCAGTGCCAGTCTCTACCCATACAAGCTTGTTGAGTGTACTTTCTCAAAACATTGATGCTGTGTTCAAGATAGGGGTGCCAATATTCTACCCCTTCGACAGGTTCATTTTCTGGCTGCAAATGTGGAAATTTATGATTGAATATCTTGACTTACTAACGACCGACAATTTAAGTGAATTCATTTCTTGAAGTTACATCCTGAAATAACGTACAATAATTTCACATTAGCACCCGTGAAACTTACCTGGATGGTTCGTGAAATCTCTTGGAAGCCCTCAAACAGAATTCATAGATATTAGAACTGATTGGCAGCCGAGTGCTCATCACCACAAATCATCCTGGCTCCCGCTCACCCCCGCGACTATAAGGTGAGTAACAGCCTGCCCAACACTTGCCGTCAGCTTGCTGCATATTGATTATCGGTGATTTGGATTATTCATAGCCAAATGAAACGTGTTGGCTTTGCATAAAGTATACAATAGGAGCTAAGGGAAGATTTTTTGCTTGATAACGTAAGAAAACTGTGTTCATTGTTCACAGTAGAGTTTAAACCATTTGAATAATGCCAATAGATTAACAATGTCGTGTATAAACTGAGTATTGATGTTTTTGTGCCTACATTTCGTAATAAGCTTGCTTGCAAATAAATACTTGTAGATGATACAATAAACCATCCTATCGACTATGCTTGAACACTTGAATCAAGCAGTGAAGGATTATTTTTGATTTCGTTGCATTCACCTTCGAATTAGCAGTAAATTTTAACTATTGCCGCTGTATCCATTTAAGATGAATATGAAAACTTGGACTATTGTGGCAAGTATTTCATTTATTGCTGGTTCTTTTCATTAAAAAAAATCAGGCTCGTTAAGAAGCCCGCAACCAACACGTTGATGATTTCAAGCATCAGTTAAAAAATTTCCCTTTTTTTCCGCAAGTCACCATTGCAGGGGAGGCTAAGGAACCAATGTTAACCGCAGAAAAGCGAACCAAGGGGGTTTGCTAACCTCTTTTCAGTAACTTTGTGCTATCCACCTTGTGGTCTGTACTTTACAAGTGAGTATATCCACCTTGTGGTATGTACTTTACAAGAGAGTATATCCATTTTGTGGCCTGTACTTAATAAGAGAGTATATCAATCTTGTGACCTGTACTTTACAAGTGAGTATATCCACCTCGTGGTCTGTAGTTTACAAGAGAGTATATCCACCTTGTGGTCTGTACTTTACAAGAGAGTATATCCACATTGTGGTCTTTACTTTACGAGAGAGTATATCCACCTTGTGGTCTGTACTTTACAAGAGAGTATATCAACTTCGTGGTCTGTACTTTACAAGAGAGTATATCCACCTTGTGGTCTGTACTTTACGGAAGAGTTTATCCACCTTGTGGTCCGTACTTTACAAGAGAGTTTATAAAAGATTGCAGAAACATTTACATCATCAAATATTTATAAAAATACATAAAATAAACATGTATTGTAAAATGATTATCGGTATGCACAGCTACAAATGGTGTATAAAAAGCATATCTCAACCTATTTCCAGCCTCATCATCCAATTGTCAAATGAAAATTCTGAAATTCAGTTGTTATATTCGTCAGCGATGACAGCGGCCAGTTGCTCGACGAACTGACATGGCTACTCCGCTCGCTGGTCTCTGAGCCCTAATGCCTTCCTCTCCGCGCATTGCGTGTCTCCGGTACGGAGGAGGGACTATATTTTCAATCAACCATGCAATCTATGGGTCCGATAAACTTTGATCAAGGCTGTCACCAGGACCTGTCACTGACAGCCAGTATATATGCCAGTATGCATAGAATGCCAGTAGGCATTGAAAGCCATTCCTGCGTTTGCGTAATGCCACTGTTCTTCATCATGTTGATACAGGTATTGACCCCCAAAGGCCATGTATGTGTCTTCAGGCCGAGCTCATTGTTTGAAAATAATTAGCGTTTTCAGGTGTCACTGACCTTTTACAGACCCGCCAGCTCCTAACAAAACTACCAGCATGATCCAATGGTCTTTCTCAGCTTCTTGTCTTCCTTGGTCCTCACAATGTGAACTTGTTAAGCTTCAACAGCTGCGGTCAGCAATGCAGTAATCAAAATGTCCGATGCTTTTGTCACGGCTTTCTCAATTCCTCAAATATATCAAACATAAAGACGGTTCTGGTGACAATAACATTAGAATAATTCCTTTGTGAAAGTGCTAGAAAATGTAGCTACCTGGAATGTACAGTGATTGAGGGAATTGTGATGTTTCCCTAATTCTTGTTCCACCCGTTGATGAATGTCGTACCCCTTTGAACTAAGCGCCATCGTTAGACCGCTCTCTTAGTCAACTTGTCAGGAACACGATTAATATAATGCGGGTATTATACCATACTTCGCACTAAGTGAATTGCAGGCATTCCCCATATAGTTGTCACTTAGAAGAAGAGCATAGTGAACTGTAGCAGTGCAGCCACAAAGGTTTATTGCTTCCCCAGTCCTAATGGCATGACGGTATTTAGGTCAGCACACGACGTATCGATGAGGATTAAAGTATTGGCAGGGCAGACATGACTCAACTGTTTGTTTGTGTCTTACTTGCATAGCTCAGCTTTGGCCACCCTTCAGAAGGGGAGTATGAATCTCATTCCCCGAGTTGCTATTGAGGTAATGATGACCATTCATTTTAACAAGTAATTGCAACGTGCCCCATGCATTAATGATCACTGACAATAGGTTTCTCAATGTAGCTTTAACATTCACGATGAAGAGATGGAAACAATGTTTTGCTGATTATAATTATAATCGAAAAAATGTAAATAAACTATGTACACAGGGACACACAGCCATCTATATCTGTGTCGCAGTCCCCGGCCTCTGATCCTCCTTATGTGTGTCGCGGTCTCTGGTCCTGGGGGGCGGTCCCCGGTCTGTGATCCTCCATACCTGTGTCACGGTCTCTGGTCCCTGGGTGGTGGCCCCCGGTCTGTGATCCTCCATATTTGTGTCGCGGTCTCTGATCCCTTGTTGGCGCCCCTGTCTGTGATCCTCCATATCTGTGTCGCGGTCTCTGGTCCCTGGGTGGTGGTCCCCGGTCTGTGATCCTCCATATCTGTGTCGTGGTCTCTGGTCCCTGGGTGGCGGTCCGCGGTCTGTTATCTTCCCAATCTGAGTCACGGTCTCTGGTCCCTGGGTGACGGTCCCCAGTCTGTGATCTTCCATATCTGAGTCACGATCTCTGGTCCTTGGGTGATGGTCCCCGGTCTGTGATCTTCCATGTCTATGTCACTGTCTCTGGTCCCTGGGTGACGGTCCCCAGTTTGTGATCCGTCATATCTGGGTCAGAGTTCCTGGTCCCCGGATGACGGTCCCCGGTCTCTAATCGTTCATATCTGTGTCAAGGTCCTTGGTCTGAAGCACCAGTGAACTTAAATGACGCCGTAAGTTCTTTTGCGCGTTGCAGTCCAGAATTCCAGTACAGGCATGCCCATGGATCTTGTAGGTAATGCCGTATGGTGCCTGATCATGCCATTATAGTCCTCAAGCTAACGCAGTACCGTCATCACGCTACCTCAAAGTTGATGGGGTTGAGGCTCTGATGCAAGAGAATGTCCCATTATTCGTTTTTTTGAACAGTACTGAGACCTGTGCAGCCTTTCTCAGAATGTAGTATGGGTCGCTGTGGCTGCAACTATGCTATTGAGTCCCTCTTACTAGCTATGCCTCTGTGTCCGCATCTATGACGCTGTGTTCCTCCCTAACTATGCCACTTTGCCTGCAGCTATACAGATACTGCTACGTCCCTCCCTAGTTACGCCATGTGTCTCTCCCTAGCTATTCCTCTCTGTCTGCTGCAATGCCTTTGGTATCCCTCCCTGGATATGCCTCTGTGTCCCTCCCTGTCTATGCCGTCGTGTCTGCAGCTTTGCTGTTGTGTCCCTTCCTGGCTATGTCACTGTGTCCTCAGCTATTCCACTTTGTCCGCATCTATGATACTGTGCTCCCCCCTAGCTATGTAGTTTTGTCCCTCCTTAGATATGTCTCGTGTCCGAAGCTATGCCACTGTGTCTCTCCAAAGCCATGCCGCTGTGTCGGCAGCTATGCCATGGTGTCTGCCACCATGCTGCAGTGTTCCTCCCAAGCTTTGCACTGTGTCCGCAGCTATGCCGTTGTGTCCGTCACCATGCCGCAGTGTTCCTCCCGAGCTTTGCACTGTGTCCGCAGCTATGCCGCTGTGTCCGTCACCATGCCGCAGTGTTCCTCCCGAGCTTTGCACTGTGTCCGCAGCTATGTCGTTGTGCCCGTCACCATGCCGCAGTGTTCCTCCCGAGCTTTGCACTGAGTCCGCAGCTATCCGTTGTGTCCGTCACCATGCCGCAGTGTTCCTCCCTAGCTCTGCTCAGTATCCGCAGCTATGCGGCCATCGCTGAGGCTGTGTGACCGGGTCCCCTTTCCAGGCTGTGATGGGGGCGTAAAGCACGTGCTGGGATCCCATTCCAGCGCGGTCTGATTTACGAGACGCTAATGTTGTATTCAGCGCGCGGTCGACCCAACGAGCCTTTTTACTCCAGGAATAATGGTTGCAACATCGTTGGTAAGAGCTTCACATTCGACAGAAAGCGTATCTTCTTCACGTATTGAATTGTCGAAGGACGGAACTAATTTCAACGAGAAGTGTGAAACAGCGAAACAATCAAAACTTTCAAGAAGTGGTTCTACAAATTCAATCAGAATCTCCGCTAATTATATTTTTAGGTAAAACGATTCAAATACAGTTCCTGGCATTAGTTCCAGCATGTATGATTGAAAACTGGTGTTTAGCATAGACACCAGTACAGGTTAAAAGAGTGCCCGGCATTGGTAAAAGCACGGTCAAATAGTGCCAGGCATTTGTATACCTGCACGTGGTATAGCGATGAGCAGCATTGATACCAGCTGCCATTGGTTGAATCAGGATGGAACTGGAACAATCTCAAATCAACAGCGTGGGACGGAGGCTTTTCCTTCATGGGCTGGTCTGATTTGAGTTGTTTCGAGTATCATTGTTAAATTATATTTCCTACTCCAACAAGTAACTAACCTGATTCTCTACTACCACACATATGCGTGATACTCTCTTAGACGATCTTCTTCAGAACTAATCTTCCTACCAGCGAAAGGCAACCTAGTTTGGGTCAAAAGGCCTGTTCATATCTTTCAACACGAGAAAACGTTTTAAACAGTTCGGACCGCCCCCACTCAATACTGTGTGTCAGCGCTCAGTTCAACGCCCCGCCACTCGGTCCTATATACCCTTATTCAGTGTTGTACGCCACGGCTCAGTCCTGCGTCCCACCGCTCAATCCTGCACGCCACTGCTCATACCTGCACACTATTACTCACTCCAACGTCCTGCCGCTCAATCCTGTATACCCCTATTCAGTGTTGTACGCCACGGCTCAGTCCTGTGTGCCACCGCTCAATCCTGCACGTCACTGCTCATACCTGCACACTATTGCTCACTCCAACGTCCTGCCGCTCAATCCTGTATTCCACTGTTCAGTGTTGTACGTCACCAGTGAGTCCTGCGCCCCACCGCTCAGTTCTGCGGGCGACCGCTCAGGTTTGCGGGCGACCGCTCAGTTCTGGGCGCTTTTGCTTAGTCTTTCCGCGTCACCGTTCAACACACCATTCAGTACTGCGCTCCCTCGCTCAGTCCCGCGCACCACAGCTCAGTCCTGTTCGCCACCGCTCAGTTCAGCGCACCAGAGTTCAGTCCTGCGATCCACCGCTCAGTCCTGAGTTCCTCCTGCTCAGTTTTGCTTGTCATATCTCAGTCTGCGCATCATCGCTCAGTCCTGCACGCCACCGCTCAGTCCTGAGTTCCTCCTGCTCAGTTTTGCTTGTCATATCTAAGTCTGCGCATCATCGCTCAGTCCTGCGCGCAACTACTGTCCTGAGCAAAACCGTTCAGTCCTGCGCGCACCCCCCTCAGTCTCGTACACCACCGCTGCGTGTAACCTGAGTCAATACCTCCCACCCACCAAGGCCGGATAGAAGGAGCTATAAGGGGCAACTCCTGGGATGGGTCACTAATAGCTAATGGGGATTGACACGCACACGCGAGCGCCCCCTGCCATGGTGCGAGAATGCTCATGCGCACGCGTGATTAGTGGACATGTGCACGCGCCTAATGTCTGCACACGTGCACACGCCTGAGTGCTGAACACACGCACGCTCATGATTGCTGGAATGTTGACCGAGAAAAGCTTTAATCTGGTAAAGATTGTCAATTTTAATACGGCATGTTTCACACGGTCAAGGACCTTGCCATCGCATGGATTGTAAATAAACAAAGCACATAAACATGTTTACGAAGGCATCGGCACAATTTTTGTCAGATTCAGACTGGTATATGGTTATGATATTGATACTGATCACATATTGTCGACTGAATATGAGTTATGACCATTAACGTTCAGACTTTATTCGTATTATGCAATAAAGTTAGGGGTTGCACTTCATCGAGACTCATGATCATAAGATTCTCGAGTGCGAACAACTTCTCCTATAGTAAACAGCGCTTCTCCTATAATAAACAGCTCTTCTCCTATAGTGAACAGCTCTTATTCTATAGTAAACAGCGCTTCTCATACAGAAAACAGCTCTTCTTCTATGGTAAACAGCTGTTCTCCTATAGTAAACAGCTCTAATCCCATAGTAAACAGCTCTTCTCCTGAAGTAAACAGCTCTTATCCTATATTAAGCAGCTCTTTGTTGTCATGACGTCCTTCCCCTTTTCTTTATCAAATTAATAATTAGAATAATCAAAAATTAGGCCTTTACACGTGTTTAATAAAGGTGAGCTCGACCACACCATTATTTCGTTCAACGAATATTTCACTGATGACACTGTAAAGGACTCCTTGTTCTCACTCGCAGGGAGTAAAGGACTGTAAAGGACTCCTTGTTCTCGTTCCCACTCGCAGGGAGTAAAGGACTGTAAAGGACTCCTTGTTCTCATTCGCAAGAAGTAAAGGACTGTAAAGGACTCCTTGTGCTCACTCGCAGGGAGTAAAGAACTGTAAAGGACTCCTTGTTCTCACTCGCAGAGAGTATAAGACTGTAAAGGACTCCTTGTGTTAGCTCGCAAGAAGTAAAGAACTGTAAAGGACTCCTTGTTGTAACTCACAGGGAGTAAAGGACGGTAAAGGACTCCTTGTTCTCACTCGCATTGAGTAAAGGACTGTAAATGACTCCTTATTCTCACTCGCAGGGAGTAAAAGACTGTAAAAGACTCCTTGTTCTCACTCGCAAAAAGAAAAGGACTGCAAAGGACTCCTTGTTTACACGCGCAGGGAGTAAAGGACTGTAAATGACTCCTTATTCTCACGCGCAAGGAGTAAAGGACTGTAAAGGAGTCCTTGATCTCATGCGCAGGGAGTAAAGGACCGTAGAGGATTCCTTGTTCTTTCGCGCAGGGGGACGACGGGACGTCACTCTGATCAAGGGGCTGGTCAAATAATGAAGGGGGCAGTAGTGGAGGAGCCATGAAGGACAGTGGCTTCCATGGGTTAAAGTGAAGAGGTCAAGCCTGGGATTTTAGGTCGACAGTGGATGATAGGGAAACAAGCAGTAACGATTGAATGAAGATCCAAAATAATCTGACTATTTGTGTTTATTATATTTTCAGGTATGGTGCTAGAGCTTGACGAAGCCCCGCGGTTGGGTGTTCAATCCTCCCCATCTAATTATGCTGATAAATGGGTCCTCTAAGCACGAGCCCGTCTGAGGATCAATAAGCCATGTCCCCAAACTAAATGCAGCTTCCCATTTGTGCATACACTGCGATTCTGTTGGTTGGTATCGAATGATTGGTTTAGAACTTGTTGAGAAGTGGTCATTGATCCCAGCAGGTTTGCGGACTTCATTGTAACAAGCAGGTTGCGGACTTCATTGGGACACGCAGGCTTGCGGACTTCGTTGTAAC
This sequence comes from Gammarus roeselii, assembly GCA_016164225.1. Lineage (NCBI taxonomy): Eukaryota > Metazoa > Arthropoda > Malacostraca > Amphipoda > Gammaridae > Gammarus > Gammarus roeselii. The sequence goes on from SDVV010018217.1 coordinate 12,781, forward strand.
AAGCAGGTTTGCGGACTTCATTGTAACAAGCAGACATGAGGACTTCGTTGTAACAAGCAGGTTTGCGGTTTTTCGTTGTAACAAGCAGGTTTGCGGACCTCGTTGTAACAAGCAGGTTTGCGGACTTCATTGTAACAAGCAGGTTGTGGACTTCATTGGGACACGCAGGCTTGCGGACTTCGTTGTAACAAGCAGGTTTGCGGACTTCATTGTAACAAGCAGACATGAGGACTTCGTTGTAACAAGCAGGTTTGCGGTTTTTCGTTGTAACAAGCAGGTTTGCGGACCTCGTTGTAACAAGCAGGTTTGGGGACCTCGTTGTAACAAGCAGGTTTGCGGTTTTTCGTTGTAACAAGCAGGTTTGGGGACCTCGTTGTAACAAGCAGGTTTGCGGACCTCGTTGTAACAAGCAGGTTTGGGGACCTCGTTGTAACAAGCAGGTTTGCGGACCTCGTTGTAACAAGCAGGTTTGCGAACTTCATTGTAACAAGCAGATTTGAGGACTTCGTTGTAACAAGCAGGTTTGCGGACTTCATTGTAACAAGCAGACATGAGGACTTCGTTGTAACAAGCAGGTTTGCGGTTTTTCGTTGTAACAAGCAGGTTTGCGGACTTCGTTGTAACAAGCAGGTTTGCGGACTTCGTTGTAACAAGCAGGTTTGCGGACTTCGTTGTAACAAGCAGGTTTGCGAACTTCGTTGTAACAAGCAGGTTTGCGGACTTCGTTGTAACAAGCAGGTTTGCGGACTTCGTTGTAACAAGCAGGTTTGCGGATTTCGTTGTAACAAGCAGGTTTGCAAACTTCGTTGTAACAAGCAGGTTTGCGGACTTCGTTGTAACAAGCAGGTTTGCGGACTTCGTTGTAACAAGCAGGTTTGCGGACTTCGTTGTAACAAGCAGGTTTGCGGACTTCGTTGTGTTATGTTTCAGAGTTTTCAAGTTTAATAATTGAGCAAATCAGGGTTGAATGAAGACACATTGGTTTTATATTTGTCTTTTTGTAGTAGTTGACAAGGCAAAGGTTATTCTA
>SDVV010018218.1:0-13810 GCA_016164225.1 Gammarus roeselii
ATATATGTGTGTGTGTATATATAGATTCGAAAATTCCGACAACATCAGACAAGAATCAGCTGTCTGTGGTGTTACGAATGATTGCCTGTGGTCGATTTCTGTTATATCACGTCCTCATACGAAAATGTTACGCAGCACATTTGAATCGCAAAATTTATTTCTTCGTAGCATGAATTCAGATTCATTCTTTGTGTGACAAATTATTTCTGCTTTGTCATAGGAGATGTACGATTTTATTCATGCAAGTGTAACTTTTTGAGCAGGCTCTTACAAGTATACCCAGTTGTTTTTTCGGCGAATTCCCATTCCTACTTTCCTGTTTGTTTATTGTAAAAATGGGCCTAATAATGACTGTTGAGCTCAGTGGCATCTCTCTATTTGCATCGGCTCCCGGACTCTTCTGTATCACTGCTGCTTCCGACACTGGAAGGGTATGTTTAATTAGCAATAATTCTTAAGTGAAAATATATCTGAAGTCAATTTCATCTGTGAAGCCACCAATAATCTGCGCAGTTTTTTTTTTCAGCTTCTGGCCTAAAACGAGTAGGTACTAAACAAATATCGGTTAATTTGAAGGAGTTACTTCATGTTGGTGTCCAATTGTACCGAAAACTTAGCTGATGAAAAATCACGTTCCGTAGGAAATCGTGAAAATATGGATATTCATATCATTCCTAGAGATTTAGAAATCGTTTTGTTTTTATAACCACACGAAAAACTAGAGATATTTTACAGAACAAAGATAATATGCACCAGGTCTTCATTAGCGTGAGCTGTTCTGATAATATGCACCAGGTTCTCCTTAGCGCGAGCTGTTCTGATGATATGTACCAGGTCTTCATTAGCGTGAGCTGTTCAGATGATATGCACCAGGTCTTCATTAGCGTGAACTGTTCTGAAAATATGCACCAGGTCATCATTAGAGCGAGTTGTTCTGATGATATGCACCAGGTCTTCATTAGCGTGAGCTGTTCTGATGATATGCACCAGGCCATCATTAGCGTGAGCTATTCTTATAATAGGCACCAGATCGTCATTGGCGTGAGCTGTTCTGATGATATGCACCAGGTCTTCATTAGCGTGAGTTGTTCTGATGATATGCACCAGGTCTTCATTAGCGTGAGCATTTCTGATGATATGCACCAGGTCTTCATTAGCGTAAGCTGTTCTGATGATATGCACCAGGTCTTCATTAGCGTAAGCTGTTCTGATGATATGAACCTGGTCTTCATTAACATGAGCTGCTCATTAGCCTAAGCTGTTCGCTAATGGAGGGATGATACATAAATGTACCATTACAATAATCTATGCAAATACGGAGTATGATCGGTAATTTCAATTATTTAATAAAATCACGACCAAAGGAAACGTCACCACAAGCTTCAATATGATATGTGTGCAGTCTTGTAATTTCACTGACCTTCAATATAATGACTGAGAGTAAAAAAAGTTCAACATGGTATTACACAATACATTTACTCACGTAATATTTGACACACCAGTCACAAATTTTGAACTAATTACGCAGTTAACATGACAGAGGGTATGCACACATGACGCAGTTAACATGACAGATGGTATGCACACATGACGCAGTTAACATGACAGATGGTATGCACACATGACGCAGTTAACATGCCAGATGGTATGCAAGCATGATGAAGTTAACATGCCAGATGGTATGCACGCATGATGCAGTTAACATGACAGATGGTATGCACGCATGATGCAGTTAACATGACAGATGGTATGCACGCATGATGCAGTTAACATGACATATGGTATGCACGCATGATGCAGTTAACATGACAGATGGTATACACGCATGATGCAGTTAACATAACAGATGGTATGCACACATGACGCAGTTAACATGACAGATGGTATGCACGCATGATGCAGTTAACATGCCAGATGGTATGCACGCATGATGCAGTTAACATGACAGATGGTATGCACGTATGATGCAGCTAACACGACAGATGGTATGCACGCATGATGCAGTTAATGTGACAGATGGTATGCACGCATGATGCAGTTAACATGACAGATGGTATGCACGCATGATGCAGTTAACATGACAGATGGTAGGCACGCATGATGCAGTCAACATGACAGATGGTAGGCACGCAGGATGAAAACATTTCCATGAGTCATTAAGATGCGGCTCGTAATCAACACGGTTGCCTTATGTCCGAGATGAAAGGAGATGATAGTATAGGGATTAGGAAATAATACCTTGGAAAGGAAATATTACTGTTTAACAGCAAATAGTTGACGTGGAAAAGTGCAAACAGAGAGTATATTACTGTCGAAAAATATTTGTGACCGTGCTAGTACAAACAAGAAAATTGTAGGTCACCTTTGAAGGTACCTACGTATAAGGCTACTCGTTCGTATATCTACAGCAATCGATTCCCTAGTGTTGGAAGGTCTGTACTAAAGAAAAACGATGTACGTGTGATGTGTTTTAAACAAGCACTGCATCTAAAATGTTAATGATGTGACACATTGGGAGAATATTCCATTGACCAAGCTGAGGCAAAGTGTCGTCACGTCTGATAGCAGTGACAGTGATCTAATGATAAGCTTATAACTAGGAATGAAAGGTCTTGGGCTTGTTCTGTAGGTAAAAGCTTCATCTTAATACAATAGGTAAGAAAGGGATGAATAAGGCTATAGTACAAAATACTTTGTGTTGCAGCTCTTGCAGAATTTAGAATTTTGCAATGGATGCCACACGACTTGGATTCTTTCCAGGCAACATTATAATAAACGTTATTGACTCACTTAAGTCTCTCGTGTGCTACCACTGAGATAAACAATGTTTATGCTGCAGTTACAAATGAATGATTTTCAATTCGAACAATAGGTCAGAAATGATTATCTCCTTCCTGGAAAATGTCGTAACCTGTGCCATGTCGCCATTTTGCGCCAACCAATTCGATGTGAACAAATTTTAAATGTTGTCCAATTGATTATTCATATGAGTATAAGAATTATTAAGATATTTCCGGTAGAGTAATCTGAAGTATCATATGACAAGAGGACCACGGATAACCGATCGTTAGTGTTTACCATGTCATGAACTATGATGATGAAGAACAAAGGTGTTTGAATCAACCTTTGTGGTTCTGTTGGATCAACCGTAATGAAGTAATGTAGCTCCCTGAGGTGACTAACTTTTATATTTACGATGATATTTCAGAGACTGTACTTTTTGGCGACTGGCATTTGAAATATGCTTTCAATGCAGTGTATTCTGACCACTTAAACAAAAAAGCTGGTAGGAAAACCAACCAGTTTTGAAATACTAGCAGTTATGATACGTGATCATCATCAGAATGGCAGTACCACGTTTCTTTCTTTCTCTCTCTCGTGAGCTCGCGCGCTCAGCCTGGGCCGTGATTGACTGATGCCTGAGCGTCAGCCAGGCATCACCCTATGGGGTAGCAGCGGCCAAAAAGAGCAATTTTGCTGCCACCACGCTGCTCTCATCGCTAATTGAGGATGATGACGCATATCACGAGAATGATATGCTAATTAATAGGAGGAAACCTCAAGCAACTAGGTGAATTGATGCAAATAATTTTAGACAGCTTTTACGGTGCTAGATTACACCAGTTTGACCGGAAACGGATTACCCCGCTAGGGTTTAGCGTGTTGACAAAAGAGGATTATTTCTTCCCTCTTACTAGGTGATTTCTATCATGGAGATGATGTTTTATCCAATTTCTGTAATTTGTCGTGATTTTGGAACCAAAATGGCATGGTTTACAGAATCAAGAGATTTGCTGATGTCCATAAAAATTGCAACCGTAACTTTGCCTACATCAAACCAATCAGTAACATGTTCAGTGTACTTAAATAACTCATGTTCCCTATAACTGAATGCCGGGAAGTTTTTTGGGTTTGGTAAATGGGTAATTAGATAGAAGGTGAGTATAAAATAGGGCTAAAACCTTTCTTTCAGAAATTTTGCTGGTGACGTTTTGAATCTAGTTTATAAATTAGACTCATTTTTGATTTTTAGAGTGAGTGCATCGGGAAAAAAATCCCTCTTGAAGTATTTTCTTAATGGGTGTTGCCATAATCTTGGAGAATGCTTTAATTACGTCGTATGGGATGTTATCCTAGCGAGTTAGGCTACAATTTTCCAAACCATTTATGATTGCTTCTACTTAATTCTGGTTCACACGATTCACGAATGACTGTTGGGTGGTGGTTCATTTTCCAATATCGTTCACAGGAGTGATGTCGTGAATTATTTAATCACTTTGGGTGTTAGGTATAATACAGAAACAAGTATTGCTATTCACGGTTATTATTTTGACGATAGGTTACTACAATCGGATTTAATTAACCGTGAGAGTTGGGCATTTGAATCAAAATATGGATATGGTTTAAGGCAACGGTTCCCTACCTTTTTATCGTCCGGACCGGTCAAATTTCGAAAACAATTATGCGAACTAATGATGGTAGAGTTTAAAATATTCATATTTTGACAGTAATATATAGAATATTCTGCCTTCCTGTTAACGCGTTCATTCTAAAAGAAATGAACTTTATATCAAGTTCTTCGAATTTCAGTGAAGAAGAGGTTGATAGAGTTAATTACTACATTTAATGATGTGGTAGCCGATACCTATGCAAATCAGAGTTATCCGTCTTAATATAACAAAATTTCATGTATGACACAATATATTATGCTGACAGTTTATATATGATAACGTTAAGTGCTATATTTCTGTCTTTTTCATATAATAATTTTTACCAATGACAATTTTAGATAAATTTTGTTTAGCATTTATTTAACAAATTTTTTGGTAATTTTTTTTCAAGACAGATAAAAAGTGGGGTAACAAATATTGTTAAAATTGTTACAAAAAAATTACACCTATAATTACAGATCAATATACATTCAGGTGACTTGCTTCTTGATTAAACTCCGTAAATCAAATGAAGATAATCGCTTGCATTCAATCGATCAAGCTTTCAACGTACCGTCATGCAAAAAAAATAATGCCAAGTCAATTCGAATTCGTTTATTCACAAATTAAATACTAATATGGAAAAAAATAATTAAATATATCCGTTTCCACGTCCCGGTATGATTTGCTTCACGGCCCGGTGCCGGTCCGCGGAACGTTGGTTGGGGACCACTGGTTCAAGGCATGTGATATGATCACTGCTGCACGATTTTATGTATTAATGACTGCTGGTCTTGATGTACATTTTATATGAGAAAAAATCGTAAAGCTCAGAGGGCAATATGAACCAATATAAAGAAATCACTATCTTCTGTCCTCCCAACAGCTTTCAGCTCAAGCTAGGCTGAACGTTGGGGCGCCTGAGGAAATGGCTAATTCCATGGCCGGACGAACGTCTCGATTCAATGTACGTGCCGTGGAGGATGTCGGAAACACCAAAAATGGGATGAAAGATCAAACCGTTGACATTGCAGCTAAGAAGTTGTGATGGCAACAGATGAAAGGGACGGTGGACTGAAAGGGTTCGCACCAAGAGCAATTGACCAACTGGCGGAGTCCAAAGTCATTAATATTAGCATGCAACCAGCTAGCAGGACATGGATAAATGCAACTCTGAATGATTCCGGCCTCAACTTGGGAGTTCCTGGAGATCTAGAGTACGGCGATTTGTTACGTGGAGACATCATTCTCAACTCAGAACAAGCAAAGGGTTGGAACACTCGGAAGGCGGTCACTTCTGACTGGAATCTTTGGCCAAGGATATTTGGAAACCCAAGAGTCTTTTACACTATTGGAAACAGTGAGTTGTGGGATAATTCTAAGACTGTTGGTGTTCCTAATAATATTTCGGTAAATTAATTGCTCCATCAAACGAAACAAATATTTACATTTCAAATGAGTCATCGTGTTTGACAACACAATAACAATTGTATTGTATTGCAGCTAACGTTCCTGTGTCGAGGATAGAGGAGGCGATTGCGCACTACGAGGCGCACACCTGCATCAGGTAAAGCAACAAAAGCTCTCCCGGAAGCTAACATACACACCCAAAGATTGACTTCAAGCGACAATTTATTTTTTCGTATATGGACAATTATAATTGCAACGACGACCCCCCTCGAACTAAACATGCTTGAGCACATGTGCGGTAAAGGCTTGTATGAGGAGGATTTTCTGTTTTTCTCACAAGTAACGCGTGCGAGAACAAAATCTCTAAACAGGAATGTTTCTAATTTAAACTGAATAATTGCAAATGCTAAGTTACTGTCTATACGATTAAAAAAAGGGTTTGGTCAGATATTTTAGGTTATTTGTAAATATTGATAAAATCAATAATAGGAAGAATAGTGAGGAACCTATTTATACATGTTAATAACATGGAACTAAGCTGCTGTTGAATTGTTACGGGCCCGTGCTGTTTTTGTGGAGTGGCCTAACATGCAGTATTTAACTTCTGTAGATATTTCTTTGGAAGATGGAACTATTCGTCATGAAAGTGGGAATACATCCATTCACGGAGATTACATATGAGTGATTAAACACATGTGTCGAGATATACAAGCTCGTAAGTAGCGTCCCTGAGATCCTGTTGATTATAACTTCCATTGACATGACCAGCAGTGTAACGGATCATACACTTATAAGCAAAATCCCACCTCAATATCATAAAAAACTTCAGAAAAATTTCATCTTCTTCCACCTTTTTCCTAAAAGAATCAGACGTTAGTAGCTAGTAAATGACCACATCTATGATGATTGCATAAGATGGATCCTGGAACTATATTGCAATGTACTGAGCAAGATTTGACAATTAACCGTATTATTCTTATATTTGATATATAATAGCTATATTTATATTGAAATAACATGTTAAATTTCAAATAACACAAGTTTAATTTCCCAACATCACGCATAATGCACATTAACTCCACATTAATGTATGATAATTTATCTTTAATAATAATAAACTAAACATAAATCAAACTTAGAAAACGAGAACTGAAATTAAATCTATAGCATAATAACCTTTATGTGAAACAAAATAACCGAAATTTAAAATTATATTGTGACTTGGGATTGAGAGTGCATGATTGATGTTAATTGCGTACAATTAATGGGGATTGATGGCGACTTTTGCATCGATTGGTAAAATCAAAGCAGATGATTGGGAGTAATTGGGGACATATTTATGAGGTGACTCCTGTAAATATGTTATCACCACACATATATTTTTGGGGTTAATAAATTGTAGTGTCACTATATTTCCAAGCCGTTTAATCCACATATCAATCAATAATAATCACCCATGAAACGGAATCGCATTCATGACAAATAATTAATAAAACCGCTTCGTGAAGTTTTTGTAGCCCTCGAACTGTAATTCTTGGACGCTAAGTTCTGAACCAAAGATCAGCTCAGTTCCGAGAAGCATGTTTTACTAATCATTCGAAACTACAACATTGCTATGTTATAGGAAAGTTTGAGTTTCAGAATTGGGTTCAATGTAGTAGCGCACCACTTGTGGGGGTGGACACAACACTTACTGACGTGAAAACTTCCACATCAAGAATGTAAGTGAAATCACTCATCAGACGAATTAGACAAGTTCAGTTCACACTTGAGTGTGCGTTTTCGCTCTCAGTTACAAACGTACAACAAGTGACGAGCTGATTAAAGATGATCCAATGATCACATCTTTCTATTCATTCATTAATGGTAAAAAAAATGTGGGGAAAGACACAGCTGGGGTAGTGTGGAATCATAATGATAATATCTATGACGTTTGTAGTATTTATATTTATTTATGTTGGGTAATTTTACCTCCAATTACGAACATTTGAATTTAACAGTTGAATAAACGATCAAAAGAAACATTATCGTCGAGATATCATATAATTAAGCGCGGTTTGATGATATCACGATAAGGATTTGTTTATCGTGTTAGATGCCAGCCACCGAGCAGTTTAAATATATCCTGTGATTCACGTGGTATGCAGTCTAAATGTGACATTTCTCAGTTGTTAGTCAGCAAGCAGCGCAGCTGGTGGGACCTTATCGTCGCTTTCAGAGTAATTATCCTGTAATCAAACTGTAAATAACGAGAAATGCGGATAAAACAGTAATGCATTGCCATCGACCAGCCAGTCGGTTGTCAACAATTAATGTAAGCGCTTGTCACGAGCGCAAGGCAACATTCGATCAAATAAATGCTCGGAGATAGCTCTGTTTAGCTCATGCAGTCACATTGTTTTTAGCACGGAAATTTACGCAACAAATTCCAACATTTTGTAACCTTACAAGAGGAAATAATATCAAGTGAATTTACTTCGTCATTTATATATAGACGATAAGTCACTAAACAGCCAGAGTTTTTTTTTACCGCTGGTCTGAAATAGTCTTGAAGTATATCACAATTAGGATTTTTTTTAACAATTTCAACTTTGATAAAAAATTGCTCACTTGTCGTAGAACATAAAAAAAATCAAACATAGGCGAAGACAAGTGTTTGCAGGAGAAAATAATGAGAGAATGATAGTGAAGGGACGAGCTTTGGCGTGGTCCTGGTGACCTTGTTTCAGTCAGCTGTCAACCTTGATAGAAGCTGAAGTACTTGGTGACCTTGACAGTGGCTGATGTTGATGATGACGAATGGTAACAGATGGCGCTAAATAAAGACGGAAAAAGATGGGATACGGACACTACCTTCCTCCAATTTTTATTTAAGGAAGGTATGTCTTGGCTGATAACAAATGAGATACGACTGTGATTTTCACTCTCGTGTCGCAGAGATTTTCACGAATTATCGCATTTGAATGCGATGAGTACATTTCTGGAACTCGATCTACTAGTTGTTCACATTACCAGTTAATATATTGCAACTTATGATGATGAGATTTGCCCTTCATATCGGTTCTGGATCAATACGCAAATCAAATAAAACTGAAGATTATTCGACAAACAGTTAGTCACCTACCAAATGCACGCTCTAGCATCACATTCATTCCATATTATGACAAAGAAATGGATTTCGAAAGTAACATAAGACGGCAAGTTGCAAGAATTTCATGAATAAAGTTAGAAATTAGGTCTAGGAATGTAAGCAGATTAGGTCCTAATAGAATATTTTCTCTCACTGCAAATGCGGTTTCTACATTATGTTTCCACTGGTCTTCATACGCAACAAGCTGGATAATGATAATCTGCTGTTTTTAAATTGATTACATATATTTATACTAATAATATTCAAAACAATGAATATCAATTCGCTTGTTGAACGACATCCTTGGTGTACAGTGACAAACGTACTGTTGGCGCCTTGTTCCCGGTGGATATGGTTATCACTTCTACAGAAATAATTACGCCATGGACAACATGATTGACCAGTGGCGAGATGTATTATTGAAATTAGGATTGTAACGTTTACATGGAAATAGAGAATGTACACATAAGTTCGATTTCGTTTATGATTTTCGAACACTTAACATCTATTTCTGTTGTTCTCATAATTAGTAATCAGCTAGTCCCATAAAATTCAATTCAAATTGTTATTGATTGGAACTTCGGCGAGTTGAAGAAGAGCGACTAAGTTCCTCTCGAAAGATGAACAGAAGCAAACACTGATAAATTGGTGCTATGAGTGTGTCGGTGCCTTACTGTAGTTGCAGAGTGAAATGTGATATATTATTTTTTTCATCTTTCATTTCATTCAATCTCGTGATGTAGGTACTGTCATCGAAATGCTAAATAAAACAATATTCCTTGGCAATCATATTGACATCCTGAATATCTCAAAATTTCCCAATCCTTGATTTCATTAATAAGTTCATGTAATGACTACTATGTCGTTACCACTGTTTGGGTATGACATTCGAGAAAAAATAACGGGCCAATTACTTAACGATTCGACTGCTAGGCGAATATAATTTAATTTGTTTGAATAAACTTTGAGATTGTTCAATTGAAATTTGAGTTTTATAAAATTCAATTGCATCGTTTGAATTGAATTTTCAAGTATTTTAAACTCAACTTAAATGGTTTCATTGTTAACTTGAGGTATTTTAAATTATACTGCAAACATTTGAAATAGGGTTTGAGTTATTTGCAATCAAACTTCCGTAAATTTAAATAAGTCTCTACTTAATTTCAATTAATTTTCCATTCTTTGCTGATTCAAGTTAAAAATGTGTTGTTGATGGCCTGCTTCGCTGACCTAGCTCTCTATGTCCAGATTACGAAATACCTGGTCGAAACTTTCTCACTTCACTTCAGATTTCGGGTTGACTGCATCGGACTCGTCGTCCTCCCTTATTGATCACGGAAGACATGGTTTCACCTCTCGCCCTCCATTGTAAATTCCGGAACACATGTGACCAGAATTCTTTCCTTCCCATGCAGATTCACCAAAATTCGTTGGATTTTCCACATCGGCCCACAAATTGTGTTTAAGGATGGTGCCGGCTGTTCGTCAATGGTCGGACGGCAGTTCCTAACTTTGTTCGGAGGACAGGATGTCACACTGGCGCAGGGCTGCAACGCGGTAGGAAATTACGTGATGTAGTACCACATACAATTATTAGAGCATTGGAATAAGATGTTCTACAATTATTCTGTTCGGAAGATGGCATAACAAACATCCCACTTTAAATTGTAATTTGGTTAGCTGGATATGGGAGGAGCAGGTGGGAGTTGCCAAATGAAATGGGAATGGCATTCCCATTTCTCATGACCAAATGGGAATTTGAAAACATATTTTATAAGGAGTATTTATATTTGATGTATATCTAGAATATCTGATAAACTGCAGTAAAAATATTAATAAATTTTGAAGTGTATGAGTGAAGCCTTCTATGGTAATCAAGCTTTGAAAGGACGACAGCTCATTGAATGACTGAGGCATCATTGCGGATGATACTACCGAGTGTTGGATATATTAGTAGAGGAAGAATAATAACGAACGATGGAGCCTGACAAGACATTGATGATTTTAGCTCTTGTTTGGTGGGCTGGCATTGAGACGAATTTACTGGGTGCAAGTCCACAGGGATTTCAGTGGAAGATAGCAGTAGGCGTAATCAGTGACAACATTCGAGTCCCTTGATGAAATCGGCTACAGAGCTCGTTGTACGTCTTCTTACTCTATCACTCACACTTTGAAGCAGCAACGATACTTGTGTGTGTGTGTCTGTGTGTGTGTGTGTGTGAGTGTGTGTGTGTGTGTGTGTGTGTGTATGTGTGTGTGTGTGTGTGTGTGTGTGTGTGTGTGCGTGTGCGGTATAAATACTGTCACGCCATCAGCTATCACCTGCCACGTAAATAGGCCGTAGTCGATGATCGGGGTGTGGAGCACAGGAATTGTAGGCTACTGGTAGGAGCATTCGCTTCAGTAATCTGTTCCTCGATATGTGTGTATATATTTATCCGCAGCTTATATTATACTGCGGAGTAATTCCAATTCACCTGTCGGGCTCCACTGCAGTCACTGGTCCCTGAGCAACTTCGCCAGCCCCATTTGCGCCACAAGTATGAGCACGTTATGTAAGGTAGTGTATTGATATGAGTATTAGAATTGCCTAGCCGTCTTCCACCTTCCAGCATGACGGGGCAACTGAGAGTTTAGGAGTTTCTGATTTACAACTTGTATATTTTTCTCACTGGTCGACGTAGTGCTTGACCCAGCGATGATGAAAAATCTCATATATATGACGCTCTTAATAATACCTCACTTTTTCCCAGCTGTCCACGGTGACCCACGAGATTGGCCACGCCGTTGGACTCTATCACGGACAGAGCCGGTCAGAGAGGGACGCTTACAGCAAAGTGATCCCAGGGAACATCGTGAGCGGAATGGAAAACAACTTCGACAAGGAGTCCACCAGGAACTACGAGACCACCTACGACTACTTTTCTGTGTTGCAGTACGGACCTTTGGTGAGACAGTTTATACTATTACGTAACATTCACGACAGCGAAGGCAGCAGGACCTCTTGTGAGAGAGTTTATGATAATATGTAATATTGACGACAGCGAAGGCAGCAAGACCTTTTGTGAGAGAGTTCATGATAATATGTAACATTGACGACAGCGAAGGCAGCAGGACCTTTTGTGAGAGGGTATATGAAAATTTTAACATTGACGACAGCGAAGGAAGCAGGACCTCGTTTGAGAGAGTTTATGATAATATGTAACATCGACGACAGCGAAGGCAGCAGGACCTCTTGAGAGAGAGAGTTTATGATAGTACGTAACATTCACAACAGCGAAGGCAGCAAGACCTCTTGTGAGAGAGTTTATGATAATATGCAACATTGACGACAGCGAAGGTAGCAGGACCTCCTGTGAGAGAGTTTATGATAATATGTAACATTGACGACAGCGAAGGCAGCAGGACCTCTTTAGAGACAGAGTTTATGATAGTACGTAACATTTACGAGAGCGAAGGCAGCAAGACCTCTTTTGAGTGAGTTTATGCTAATATGCAACATTGACGACAGCGAAGGCAGCAGGACCTCTTGTGAGAGAGTTTATGATAATATGTAACATTGACGACAGCGAAGGCAGCAGGACCTCCTGAGAGAGAGAATTTATGATAGTACGTAACATTGACGACAGCGAAGGCAGCAAGACCCCTTGTGAGAGAGTTTATAATAATATGCAACATTGACGACAGCGAAGGCAGCAGAACCTCTTGTGAGACAGAGTTTATGATAGTACGTAACATTCACGAAAGCGAAGGCAGCAAGACCTCTTTTGAGAGAGATTATGATAATATGTAACATTGACGACAGCGAAGGCAGCAGGACCTCTTGCCAGAGAGAGTTTATGATAGTACGTAACATTGACGACAGCGAAGGCAGCAAGAGCTCTTGTGAGAGAGTTCAAGATAATATGCAAAATTGACGACAGCGAAGGCAGCAAGGCCTCTTGTGAGAGAGTTTTTGATAACATGCAATATTTACGACAGCGAAGGCATCAGGACCTCTTGTGAGAGAGTTTGTGATAATATGCAACATTGACGACAGCGAAGGCAGCAGGACCTCTTGTGAGAGAGTTCAAGATAATATGCAAAATTGACGACAGCGAAGGCAGCAAGGCCTCTTGTGAGAGAGTTTTTGATAACATGCAATATTTACGACAGCGAAGGCATCAGGACCTCTTGTGAGAGAGTTTGTGATAATATGCAACATTGACGACAGCGAAGGCAGCAGGACCTCTTGTGAGAGAGTTCAAGATAATATGCAAAATTGACGACAGCGAAGGCAGCAAGGCCTCTTGTGAGAGAGTTTTTGATAACATGCAATATTTACGACAGCGAAGGCATCAGGACCTCTTGTGAGAGAGTTTGTGATAATATGCAACATTGACGACAGCGAAGGCAGCAGGACCTCTTGTGAGAGAGTTCAAGATAATATGCAAAATTGACGACAGCGAAGGCAGCAAGGCCTCTTGTGAGAGAGTTTTTGATAACATGCAATATTTACGACAGCGAAGGCATCAGGACCTCTTGTGAGAGAGTTTATGATAATGTGTAACATTGACGACTGCGAAGGCAGCAGGACATCTTGAGAGAAAAAAATTATGATGGTACGTAACATTGACGACAGCGAAGGCAGCAAGACCTCTTGTGAGAGAGTTCATGATAATATGTAACATTGACGACAGCGAAAGCAGCAGGACCTCTTGTGAGAGAGTTTATGAAAATTTTAACATTGACGACAGCGAAGACAGCAGGACCTCTTGTGAGAGAGTTTATGATAATATGTAACATTGACGACAGCGAAGGCAGCAAGACCTCTTGTGAGAGAGTTTATGATAATATGCAA
>SDVV010018219.1:0-13810 GCA_016164225.1 Gammarus roeselii
TTTAGGCAACTGATCATACAGCAGTTCTGTTGGTCACAATATAAAACATACACATTCATATATACACACATATACAGATAGACTGAAAAAAAGAAAGAAAAAAAATTACATACATGCTTACACACACATCCCTACAAATAAATTAAACTTCATCAGCCTAGTCAAAATCTAAAAATTCCTCGTACATCAGATCAGCAAGGGCTTGCTTATAGCGAGTGATATCTGTCAACTGTACTATGTCAGCAGGCAAGCCATTCCACACACCAACACATCTCACACTGAAGGACCTACTGCGGACTTCAGAGGAGCAAGGAGGAAACGCCAGCTTCAGCCCATGACCTCTAGTACCAACTCTCGAGCCAAAGAAAACATAGTTGGCAAATCCTCTGAGTTTCCATGCAAAATTTTCCAATATTTGATCAGGTCTGCCCTAAGAAGCCGACCCTTGATGGAAAACAAATCCAGGCTTCTCAAACGATCACCATAGTCCATGCCAGAAAGTCCATCAATATTTTTAGTCCATCTTCTCTGGACAGACTCCAGCAGTCTGCAGTCCACACAATATCCAGTGTTCCAAACGCAGGATGCATACTCAATAAGGGGACGAATATGCAAAACGTATAGGGACAGCATAAATTCCCGCGACCTGCAAACAGTTGATCTCAACAAACAGTTGGCCAACCAACCAGCCTTTACAGCCACCACACGAATATGATGGTGGAATCGGAGACTGGTATCTACATTGACGCCAAAGTCTCTGTGTGTAGGAACTAACTTCAACACTCTGCCCTGCAGGACTTACTGGTTAGCTGGAACCATAGCATCAAAAGGAATACGACCTCTAAAAAAACGCAGCACAACACACTTATCTGGATTCAGTCCAAGGTTCCATGACCGTGCAACAGAGTCAACTGCATCCAACCCATTTTGCAGTGATTGGACACCTTGAGCGGCAGACTCAGTGAGTGAAGAACGGTTATGAATGGTTGATTTTGACGCTGCTCTGATGTGCTTTCCCACCCTTGGCATCCCGCTGTCGGGATGGTCGTGGGTGGGGGGGGGCCCGGTCATTATGACGCGGCGGGGGTAAACCAGTGAAAAATGTTAGGCCCTGCTGCTGACGACGGATCCTCGGACTGCACTCGTGACCTAGAGTGTAGGTTGAGAGGGAACGGGCTGGACCCTTTAGCACAAAAGGGCTAAGTTGTGCGAGCGTATGAGGGTGTGAGGTGCGCCTTGCTGTCGGCCACCCCCCTTTCTGGGGGATACGGCCCAGTGTCTGTATCTGTATATCAGGAAGGTCGAGGAACGGTCTCCTGGGGAAGTAGATGCGTCAACATTCCCTCCATGTTGGGCACTCTGCGAAGACATGGGTTATTGTAAGAGGGACTAGACAGTCCATGCAGTAAGAAGGTGGCAACGTCTCCATTAGGTGTCTGCGCGTAAGTCTGCTATGTCCAATTCTCCATTGGCATTGAGTTACCTCAGTTTGTCAAGATTGGTTGCTTTATGAGACCCAGGGTATGGGTGTGTCTTCAATAGTACGCAATTTATTCCTCATAGGAACATCAGACCATTCCATGTTCCATTTATTTTGCACAGCTTTTTTGATTGCTGGGTAAAAGTTGTTATATGTTGAAGTGGTGTAGGCAGCCCAAACTAGGTGTCTACCTAAAACCACTCGTCAGGGTCTCTAGCAAACGGATCTAGATATTACTCCATAAATTTGTAGATTGAGACCTGTGTACTAATTTGGGTATTAAGGAACACTTTGTTTTTATTATTTTATTCAATCTCAGATAAATTTGTTCATCAAATATTTGTACATCTAGCTATTATAAAAACACACAGAAGGACTGAGGGAGCCAAGGCAATATAAACTGGCTACAGACAAATTCAGGCGCTCTATATATGTTTCAGCACACTTTCCTAGTTAGAAGGCAACGCCTCATCAGACCGATTGACCACACCAATTTGAGAGGTTCTGAATCATTAACTGGAGGGTTGTTCTTCAAAGTTTCATCAAGCTTTCATTATTTTCATCACTGTAGGCACCGGGTGAAGAAGAGTTGCCCTAATAAAATTGCATATACTTCATCTAGAACAGAAAGAATGATTTATAAATTTTTGAAGATCTAACTGAACACAGGATATAACAAAAAATTTAGTTCAACATCTTGTAGCACTACAACAATGTGAGTAGACGCTGTTCTGCTGGACCAGGCGCCGCTGCAGCTCTTTGCGCCGCTTTGTCTGCCCGCTCATTGCCCACCACCCCACAGTGGCCCCAAACCCAGCACAAACAAAAGTTCTTGTTTCTGAAGGACAACTGCAAAAACCAGAGCAAGATTGCTGAAATGACAGGGTGGCAATTGTTGAAAATCTCCAGGGTATGAAGCACACTGAGCGAATCACTAAAGACTGAGATATTGGCCTCTGGAAGAGTATCAGCAGCCACGAGGGAATTGGTAATAGCCTTGAGTTCAGCAGTGAAAACTGAGGCTGATAGCTTAAGTTTCCTAATAATGACGCGCCCGGGGAGCACCGCTGCACAGCCCACAGCGTCGGAGTCTTTTGATCCATCAGTGAAGATATACAAGCTATCAGCGTGATGAGTCTCCGCATGGGCTATAAAAATACCTATAAAAATAGCTCACTACTTTCTGGTAAACGCCAGATGAGAATAGCATCACGCGGGAGAGGGTCCACCATGATGCGTAGTAGTCCAAGCGCAGCAAAGAGGAGCTCGATGCGTTTTGAGATGCTGGAGGAAGGAGCAAGATTGGGATGGCGCTGTTGGATTGTGGTACACGTAGGGGAAGTGGAGCAAACAAGAACATGGCAATAAAATTGGAGGTCAATTTGTTCTTGTTGCAAGGCAAGACTAGGTAGGCTCACTAGTTTCAAAAAGAAGGCTGGCAATAGGGGAGGAGCGGAAAGCTCCAGTACAAGCACAAAGGGCCGCATTGTGAACTGGTTCCAGTGTCTGGAGAATATTTGGTTTAGCAGACCCATGGACCAGGCTCCCATTGTCCAGTTTAGACCAGATGATAGTGCAGTAAACGCGTAATGATGTTATTCTATCTGCACCCCAGGTGAAGTGCAATGCAATCTGAAGAATGACTAACCCCAGAATGCAGTCTATCTTAAGCTGCTGCACGTGGTACTTCCAGGTTAGCTTCTGGTCAAATATTAGTCCTAGAAAGCAGACTGTTGGTAGGAAAGGGATAATTTCTCCATAAAGTCTGAGGTCTGGTTCCGTGTTTGTGCAAGACCAATGGATATGAAGTGAACACATGTTTTGCTTTCAGAAATTTTAAAGCGTGGAGATTCTGTCCAGGCAAGCACCTGGACAATTGCACTCTGTAGTTTAAGTTGGAGTTGGGACACAACTGGTGCCAATGCATGTATCATCAAGTCGTCAACGTACAGTGACCCATTCACGGAGGGAGGGATCACCTCTGTGATCCCATTAATGGCAATCACAAATTGCAAATGAGTACACAAAAAGACGCTACCTTGGGGAACCCCCTCATCTTGGGTATGTATGTCCGAAAGGTGATTGCCAATTTTGGCCCGGAAAACTCTGCTGGAGGAAGTTCCAGATGAAAAATGCTAAGTGACTTCAAAGACCCATCTGGTGAATCTCTTGGAGGATGCCATAATGGCAGGTTGTATCATATGCCTTCTCAAGATCAAAGATACCTCAGTGTGATGCTTGCGGTCCAAGGCCCCTTGGATATCAGTCACAACGTGTAATAAAGCGTCCTGCACTGATAGCATCCTTTGAAATCCGAATTGTAATGGGGAGAGGAGTGAGTTCCCTTCTAGGTGCCGAGTCAGTCGGGCATTCACAATATTCTCCAGAACCTTTGCTATACACAAGGCAAGAGCTATAGGGCGGTAACTGGTTAATTCATCAGTTGGCTTGCCAGGTTTTGGGAAAGACAGAACCACTGCCTCCCTCCACCAATCGGGATAGAAGTGGATAGACCAGACCAAGTTGTAAATAAGACAAAGTAGGTGAATGCAGAGGGAGCAATAAGAGATTTGATCTTCACCAGGAACAGAAGGGTTGGAGGTGCGAATTGCACCAAGGATTTCACGTACCGTGATAGGTTCTTTGTAAGGTATAAGGGAGTTTATGGAGAAGTCCAGATCATTTTGTTATGCAGTACGGTCTGTGATACAGAAAGAGACTTGCAAATTGGAGTGGGTTGTTCCCATCATCCTTAGGGTTTGGGGGGTGGGGGGAGGTGGGGGAGTGAGAACAGAAATTCCTAGTCATTTTTAGCATGCCGGACCACACTTTAGACATGGGTGTGTTCAAATTAATGGATGATACAAAGCTTCGCCACAATTCTTTCCTAGATAGGAAGTATGTATTTTGTGCTTTTGCAGTTTTTTGCCTAAACATAACTTTATCTGCTACTGCTTTGGTGGCCCGTATCATTTGAAAGCATGTTTTTTTTTTTTGCCGTTTTGCTATTTCACACAGGTCACCCCACCAGGGGGTCCTAATTTTACAAGGTGTTCCCTTGGTTATAGAGATGCTACAATCTGCAGCGTGAAGGAGGGTATTATTAAAGTTTTCTACCATTTCGTAACAGGGTATATCCTCAGGTGGAAGAGGTGTTGTTGTATAAGCGGTGAACAATTGCCAGTTATCTTTACGGATTATGTATCGGCGAGCGGTAGAAGTAACTTCAGGATGGAAAGTAGTGATAGTGATGGGTAAGTGGTCACTACCATAGAGAACCAGTTTACAGTGGTTGTCAAACCAAATCAAATTGTCAAAGTACCAATTTATATGGACATAGGTGATGAGGATTTTGATGTAGATCATGGTTTGTTGTACTTTGAAGGAGAAACCAAAAAAAAATACACAGAAAGTGTTGATGGTATTATGGATAGGAGGTGTGTAGAACCATTTGTTCATGTTAGACTGGCTGAGACGACTGCAATTCATGAAGTTATAAAGAAGGATGAGGCTCTAGGGAGAGTTAACACCATTTTATACCTGGCATACAAGGAAGATTGTCAGGAAGAACAACTTGATGATAGTTGGACTCAGGAGCAGATACAGAAAGAGATCAGATTACAAAATAATCTTACTATGGGAGAGCAAAAAAAGTTTTTGAAATGTTACATGATGTAAATGGAGCACTTAGTAAGAGTGATGCCAACATTGGCAAGGCTAAAGTAACCCCACATCACATAGAACTCACTAACAACACTCCAATATGGCAAAAAGCTAAGTCTTTTGCTGAACCAATTAACCTAGAAATAAAAAAACTGCGTCAAGAACTTATGGCAAATGATATCTTGGAATACAGCAACTCACAGTGGTCTTCACTGGTTGTGCTTGTGCATAAATCTGACAATACACTTCGTCTATGCATCAATAACGAGAGGTCAACCAGGTCACTTTGACGCAGAACCACCCTGTGCCAAACCTCAATCACAGTATTTATAAAGCCCACAACATCAAATTTTTCACTAAGTTCGACCTTGTTAGGGGATATTACCAGGTGCCCCTTGATGAGGAAAGTCACCCAATCACTGCATTTAGTACCCCTAGTATCATTTTCATTTTAAGCCGTTAAGCTTTGGACTGAAGAACAGTGGAATGACTTTCCAGAAATCAATGCAGCAGGTTTTGTCTCCATTTTTGTCTAATAACATCATAGTGTATATTTATGACATCTTCATTATGTCACAGTCATTTGATGAGCATTTGGAGTTTTGTCCAAGTATTGACCACATTATATCAAAATGACTTAAAAATCAAGGTGAAGAAATGAGAATTTTTCCAGAGCAGTCACATTTTTGGGACACTTAATTGATGGGGAGGGAAAAACCAAATGTCTTGAATTATCAAGAAAGTCAGGGATTTTCCCGAACCCAAAACAGTGACTCAATTACGACAATTTTCAAGTTGAGTTAACTTCCAAAGAAAATTCATTCATAATTGTTCTATAGTCGCCAAACCTCTCTTGAAAATTACAGGCGGACCTAAACAAAAAGTGATAAAATGGACAGGTGAACAAGCACAAGCATTTGAAAGACTCAAAGAAGAAATTGCTAAGGAGGTTAAGCTATCTTACCAAGACTACAGGTCTGAGGCAAATAAACTTGAATTATTTGTTGATGCCTCTGGTACTGGTGCTGGAGCTTGCCTGGTACAGTTACAGAGAGGATATTATTGCACAATAGCATATGCATCCATGACATTCTCACCTGCACAAGTGAGCTATTCCACAATTGAGAGGGAGTCAGCAGTAATTAGATCGGTTGTCTATACATTTAGATTGTTTATATACGGCAAACTATTTTTCTTGTTCACAGACCACAAACCACTTGTCTATCTGCATACCATGTCTCCTCACAACTCCAGAATCAGACAAACCCTTGAGGAATTGTCAGAATATGACTTCAAGATTAAGTACAGACCAGGTAAGGATAATCAGGCAGCTGATTTTTTGTCGCGATTGGAAGCAACTGTTATGGTGCCTGAAGAGTTGGTGAATGATTACAGACAGTTACCCAAGGGCTATCAACTAATACAAAAAGTGGACAGTGGTGGAGATTCAATGTTTGAAGCCCTTCTTGTTGCAATGAGATATGAAGTGGAGGAACAAGAGCAGGCAGAATATTCCCAAAATCACATGGAGTTCAGGAAGACTAATTTCAGAATTGATACAAAATCCAGCCCATACAGGTTAAATGGTATGCAAGGCAGGAATCTGCTTAGGCCTATGCTGTACCCGGGACATCAAATTTTTTTTGGAGGTTTTGCTTGCTCCTTGTGCATTGTATGGCTTGCAAATTAATGTGCACCATGGAAGAATGAAGAAACCAGTGGTTTTCAAAACCACGGGTGACACCAGTAAAGAAGTTGTGGTGCACCTTCAATGTAGCTATATCAATGGTGCCCTATAATCCCATTTATCAAAAGAAAAAACTAGAGATTTCAATTATCAAAAATAAAATATTGAATGTTATTATAGAACATACAACTACAACAAATGTGCACAGTGATAGCTGGGAGACTGGTGTTGGGGAAGATGAGAGCAATGTGAGAGAAGAATTGAGGACTGATAACTCAAGCAGATGTTCTTTTGGTGCTAGTTTGGTGGAACTCGGAGCCAAATGTAATCATGGGAGTATTCCTGTGTCTGGTAGCATTGTAAAACATAATGTACATACTTTCTGTTGTTTAGTGGATACGAGAGCTCAAGTGAGTGTAGTTGGAGAAGCTGCCTGTAACATGCTGTTGCATTCAGATAATGCATTACAATTGAATAAGTGCCTGAATAAACTAACTGGAGTAGGGAAGAAAAAGACAAATGTGGTTGGTTATATCAATCTGAAATTGGAATTGTTTGGAGGGCCAATAAATGAGATTCCATTTGCCGTGGTAGAAGAAGAATCGTTTCCATGTTGCTTTATTTTGGAAGCCAACTTCCTGGCATTGAATTGAATCTTGGTGGATTGTGGACAGAAGAAAATGATTAGAAATAAGGCTGATGAAATTGATACAATTGAGATCAATATCATTGACACACATATACATGTACCACATAGACTAGATGTGTCAATTTTTTTTGGAACAGTTGGTGATAAAACTGCAATTAGTTCTGAAGAAGAAGATGTCTCAGGTGTTAGTGACAACAAGTTGAGTGAGCAGAATGGGACAATCAGCAAATTGAGACCTAAGTTTGTGATATCAGAAGGTGAAATGATCACAATGCAAAACAGTAATTATGCCATAAGAAGCCTCGAACACAAAGTCTCTAACAATATAGCTACCTCCTATGTGCTGGAAGACTAAAACGACTGACCAGTTTAAAAGGTCATTTCAGCACCTCTCAGTGATAAATGAAGTTTTGGTGAAGGAAAACTTGTGCGATAGCCCCATAGTGATTTCCTTTCCATTTTTGGAGAAAGTTATTTATAAAGTTCACACAAAGTTAGCCCATGTGGGACAAAATAAACTGCTAAATTGTATCCAACAACACTTTTGGCAACCAGCAATGAATACTGTGGCAAGGGAAATTTGTGCTTATTGTCAATTATTAAAAATCAACGCACAACCTATTTCACCTCGTGCTAAAAATTGAGACACAGCCACCTTTTGATTTGCTGGCGATGAATTTGTTGCAATTCCCAAAATCAACAAAGGGTAATGTTGTTTGTCTAGTAACTGTAGATCATTATGCAAAGTGGCTGTCTGTGGTGCCACTGCATGACAAGAAATCTATAGCAGTAGCCAATGCCTTTAGATCCCAGATCTTACCTCATTTGCCAAGGCAGCCACTGCAACTCCTTACTGATAATGGCAGTGAGTTTGTTGGTGAACCTATAATAATGGTTTTGAAGGAGCATAATATTATCCAGATTTATTCAACGCCTTATTGTCCATCTTTTAATGGGGCAGTTGAAAGAGTAAATAGAACAATTATTGAACTTCTGAAAGGCTTATCTGCTCAACAAACTAGATGGAACCAAGAGTTAGCCGAATGCATTATCACCTACAATAATACTTTCCATTCCCTGATTAAGATGTTGCCACCACAACGCATTCTTTCTGCGCAACATTCAATCAGAGACCTTGCCTTTGCAACAAGATGTTGTAGAGACTTGGCGTGAGGGCCATCCCAATTTTGCATCATTCTCAGTCAATCAAAGAATGATAAGAAAGATAGTTAAGCAAGGCCATCAATTTATCCTACAAGTTAGGACAAAAGTTTGAGGGTCCATATATGGTCACAAAAGTGCAATCAAATGGCGTGAGCTATGAGATAATGAAAGTGGGAGGCAACCCTCAGGATGTTATTAAGGCCCATCACAAACAATTGCGTCCGTGGAAGGAAATACCTCATTATCACTTAAAATATTTGAATAATATTGATTGTCAGGAGGCCGGTGATGATATGGATAAAATGCACTGACTTGACAAAGATATCAACAAACCAAGCAGGCATACGGGTCAGTTCAACCTGTATAGCGATAGTGTGTTTTCTGGTTATTCCAATATTGAACCAAGTGAGAACAACTTGCATAAGGAGGATCATTCAATTGATAAATATGGAGACCACGAGAATAAACAAAAACAATTTGGACGGAGGAAGCATAATTCTAGGAAGGTGGTCTTTTCATCCATTAACCTCAGAAATTTTAGATGCTCAGAACCAGCAAAAGAATCCAAAGATGCTACCACAAGTGTCTTTGAAGGCCGTCAGCATTCAACACCTATGAGAGAGTTTTCAATAACTACAGAGGCTCTGAGAGTGACTTTGAACCAGTTTTTAATGGAACAGGAAATCGATGTTAATTTATTCCAATCACTGGAGAACACTTTTGATAGGTGTGAAAAATTTCTTGATGAAGTCAAAATTCTGTTCTCTGTTAGCAAAATTTATGGCAAAAACTATGATAACTCACTGGGAGTTGGTCAATCAATGTTGCAGGACCTATTTTTTTAACCAGAATCAGTAAAGAGGGGACACTGACGTTCCTAACGAATGATTCAACAAATCAAGATGTTTCATCATCTCCCCATAACAAGTTCAGAGAGAGTGTATTGCGCTCGAGGATGGGTGACGTGGAGAGGAGTGATGATAAACTGCCGGTAGTGAATAACGCAGTCAAGGTTGAGTCTATTCCCTCCTTGACAGGAAATGTTCGGGATCATGCGGATACTTTTTTGGGCCTTGTAGATAATGATTCGGATAGATGGCATCAAATAAAGTTGATTGACGCATGAAGGATTCAATTACCAAGTTGCAGAAACTGGTTGTTGATCGACATCCTCATAGTCGCGATTTCCGGTTGGATGCAGTTAGAAACATTACATTATGTGTTTTATTACTATCCCAACCAGAGCTCCCATTATGAAAAAATTGTTATCTGACAACAAGTTATGGTAGATTGTTTAAAATAAAATAATTTATAGTTATATTTATTGGTATATGGATAGCTATAAAGTTATTTCAGAATATTTTGCTTTAGGAATATAATATTATATATATATAACCAAAGTAAACCAGAACTTAGTGTTTAGGCTCTGACGGGCCGTGATCGTAAGTGGGTAGGACCTTGTCCATGTTATGTGTTTCATTGTTATCCTGCGTTTCTTTGTAACGGCAATTTCAGCTGGTTGGACGTGTTCAAACCAAGTGGTCCACGAATGTGTTCCCCTGCTGGAGAGCTTGTGGGTACCAACGCCAGCGTTCTGGTGGAGATGGGCTCCTTGTTCTAATCTAATCCACTGATGATTAAACTATCAAAAAAATAAATTCCATACATGATTCATTGTTTGAAGTTTAGATAGTCCTATACCTGTGTTAACATTGCCGTTCTCTACAGTATGCTGGCGCGCATGACTGTGCTGGCCTCCCCCGGCTCTGCTGCTCTCCACTGCTGCGGTCCTGCTGGAGGGGGCTGCAAAGGTAAGAGACCTCGTTGAATGCTAGAAGTGCGCGTGCCGCTGTGTGTGTTGGTGATTGCAACTCGACTGGTGGGGGATTTCTGCGAGCCTCGAGCAAAGCAATCTTGTGAGAATTATTTAGCCCTATTATTTAGCTGTAGCTGAGACATCCTATGAAGAAGTATGGTTCCAGTTTTAGCCATATCACCTAGTTGTAAACTTTGTATGTTAACTAAGGATGTGTTTTTTTTCTCAAGCAACAAGCATTCAAAGTGCTGGCCCTCCTTTCTCAGCTTGGCCTTCAGAAAAGAGGATAAGAAGTTCCAACCCCGGAGTGAGAGGGCTGATAGGCCACTTTTCACTGTTGCTACTATCAGGCAAAATAGTGTGAAAGCCTCATCATAACTGCGAGTTTCCCTAAATGATGAGACAAATTATTGAAAATTTACCAGTGGACTCCTCAAAGACCACATAGGCCTAATCCAGCAAGGGAGCACCTTACCTTATCCTCAAGGTATTAACGACGGTAATCATCACGCCAAAATCTCAAGGGAAGCCTTTTGCTGTGGAACCTGAATTCAAGGAAACAGGGCAGCATAAACCCAAAATATTTCACTCCAAAAAGGAAACATCTTGAAATGATCATCAGGACCAACGATGGTATCTTCATGGTTGGAGATGTGTCTACAATGTATTTAATAATCATGAATGCTTTGGTACAGGGCCGTAATGGGAAATGAACAACTAAGTTACATACAGAATAACCAAAAGGTATTGTATCAATTAGGCGAGTACTCATCTGCAGCACCAAGGTGTTCTTATTGTTGTAGCATGTCTGGTGGTGAAGATAAGGGTCAAAATTGTAGCTACTTTTCATTCCTATCCATGAGTGGTGGCTGGACATTTGCATAGTCAATTGCTCTTCTCATTTATAGTCCCAACGGTTGCTTGGACTGGGATTGGCGGTGGACACGGGGAGTTCTGTGAGTGGATGGCACTCAGATCTGTTAGCAGCAAGCAGCGAGAAATATAGAATATACATACGGTGGTTCTCGCCTAAGTGGAATGTTTCCGGATGTTTGTCAGCGGGGTGCTGTGATCTGTATCATTTGTGAGGGGTTCATTTCAAGATCACTGCTTGCATGCTCTGGTAGAAGGTCACTTGCATACTGGGGTTGTTGCTCGTGTTTCCGAACTAGGTATGGCCGTCGCTGGATACTTGGTGTGTGCAGTGTTGTCTAATTAAACAAGTGTTCTTGTTTACGCTTGTACTGTTGATAGGTCCCCGTCAATCTGTGGATCTCTAGTGTCAATCTTATCGATGGTTATAAATACATATTTCGCCAAATACAATGTTCAATTCAATAGACAACTGGCCTATTGATTACCAGTGACCTACAATAAAGGTTAAACGCTGTGATGGGATACTATGGTCTCACATGCTGAATGGACAGGTGGATATCCACTATAGGAACGAGCCGATTAGGTGATCAGTTGGTTTTGTGTCCCATAACAACGTCACTCACAGCCTGTTGGCCGTGCTCAACAAGTATTGCTGGAGCTTCCCTTTTTTGCTACGAGTCAACAAAGGTTCACCTTGGTTTGGATCATCATCTTTCAGGCGGGTATCACTCAATAGCGTGTTTGGTGCATCTCCCTTAGGATTATAATCAAGAGCAGCCAAGCAAGGCGGAGACAAAGGGGCATTTGGTGCTCTAATAAAGGCTAAAGAATGACATCTGAGTTGAGCAGTAATCTGGCTAGGCTGCACAGTTACCAAGGGTAATCTTGGTTGGGCTTGGAGACAGATCCAGGGTTTTTGTCTTGTGTGGCTGGTGAGGTGGCAGCGTTCCTCTATGTGGTGCTGCCTCCAATAAAGGCAGGTATTGGCCAGATTCAGGTTCGGGACTCCCATTGCACGTCGATCAGCAAGTGATGGATGAGGCAAGGTGGGAGTGAGGAAAGGTATCTCCAACAAAATTTCCGAGCTTCTCAACAGTGCAAATGACTGTCGTCGTGGGCTTCCTTGATTACAAGGAGGATGAAGGGCATTGTGTGGGTATTGTTCTCTTTAGGTTTGACTAATAATTCCTCTGGTAATTACCATTACAGCACAATAATTTTGGTGAGGACTGAGGATGGATGTTTTCCCTATCATGATAAAGCACTCTTTATTCACTTAGGTCTCCTGACAAAATTACTGGTATGTTCTCTCATCAATATACAGGCATAAATTAATTAAGATGGAAATAATCCATTAAATTGTTTTACAATTCAGTCACAAAGATTGGGATTGAATATGGAATGGTGGCCATGATCTTCCATTGATCCTAATTCCTTATATGTTTAAAAATTATTCTGAAGATATCCTTCACAATTTCTTAGACTGCAAAATGGTTAGAGTATGCAAGTCCCACTTTTCTCACCTTAGTTTCTCACCTTGGTTGCCCCAAGACCACCCCACACCCCAGCAAGGCCAGAGTGCAGAGCATGACAAGAGGCACAAATGCCACAGCACGCCAGACTGCAAAGACCGGCAAAACAAAGGAGCAGAAAAAAATGGAAATTTGTGCTTCAGGCAACTGATCAAACAGCAGTTCTGTTGGTCACAATATAAAACATACACATACATATACACATACATATATACACACATATACATATAGACTGAAAAAAATATATATATATACTTACATACATGCTTACACACACATCCCTACAAATAAATTAAACTTCATCAGCCAAGTCAAAATCTAAAAATTCCTTGTACATCAGATCAGCAAGGGCTTGCTTATAGCGAGTGATATCTGTCAACTGCATTATGTCAGCAGGCAAGCCATTCCACACACCAACACATCTCACACTGAAGGACCTACTGTGGACATCAGATGAGCGATGAGGAAACGCCAGCTTCAACCCATGACCTCTAGTACCAACTCTTGGAGCCAAAGAAAACATAGTTAGCAAATCATTTGAGTTTCCATGCAAAATTTTCCAATATTTGATCCGGTCTGCCCTAAGAAGTTGACCCTTGATGGAAAACAAATCCAGGCTCCTCAAACGATCACCTTAGTCCATCAATATTTTTAGTCCATCTCCTCTGAACAGACTCCAGCAGCCTGGAGTCCCCACAATATCCAGTGTTCCAAACGCAGGATGCATACTCAATAAGGGGACAAATATGCAAAACGTATAGGGACAGCATAAATTCCCGTGACCTGCAAACAGTTGATCTCAACAAACAGTTGGCCAACCCACCAGCCTTTGCAGCCACCACACGAATATGATGGTGGAATCGGAGACTGGTATCTACATTGACGCCCAAGTCTCTGTGTGTAGGAACAAACTTCAACACTCTGCCCAGCAGGACGTACTGGT